>CAAKHB010007501.1:192910-209705 GCA_901007665.1 Aeoliscus strigatus | reverse complement strand
ATACAATGTTGTCAGCAAGCTCTTCAAAAAGGAGTGGGAGCTCTGTTGAAGAAAATTCTCAAGACCCAGGGTTTGCTGTGGTGGTGGTGGTTTAATAGTAATCCGGAAAACGGTGAGCCTTCTGACACCAGCACTCAAAAGCAGCATTTTTACATTTTTAACAGACAAAGCCGAAGTTTTACCCTCTTTACAGATTTTTGTCTTTCTTTTCTCCACAGTATCGGTGAATGTGGTCAAACTGACAATGTTACTGCACATCAGGCCTTCTTTCAGTTATGTTACTGTATCCACACAGTGAGATGATTGTGTCTGAGACTAAACCGAAAGTGCGATGGGACGCCCATTGAAGCGCTGCCTGTTGTTTACGCCTGAGAACAGCCCTGAGAATGGTGCAACACTCACATTCTCTGTGCACAGACCAAAGATCCCCGAGGAAAGACAAGGAAGAGGAGGAGGGGATGCAGAGCTAAAGCAACGTGCAGCCAGAAGAAAACACTTTCCACTGTCTGTCATTATGCGGAGCCGGATAGCTCTACAAAACAATGTCGTCCAGCTACAAGGGGAGCCCAAGGAGTGCAATTTGGGCTTCACAGACACTCGGATAAATAAACTCACACACACACACACACACACACACCCTGGACGTCTTTCAGCTCATTGGAGTTGGTTACTTGTAACAAGTAAAAGATAGATTTGTGATAGATGGACAGATTCAAATTGTTGTTAAGGAGCAATCAACACAGGCATTGGCTGGATTTGTTCATCGACATTATAATCATTTCTCTCAGTAGCAGACATAAACATTCCTCTTTCTCCATTCCACCCAGACTACATGTAAGACCAGAAAAAACATCAAAAACATCAGATCTACTACAAGCAGTTATAAAGGACACATGCAGTACTCCACCTCAGAGAGGCATTTGTTTGGACATTCTGTGATTCGGCTCATCACACTGAATGTTTGGACATTTTGTCTCTCAGTGGAAAGCATGTTGTTCTTGTTGTTTGTTTACCTCACCACATTAGACAGTGATCACTGAACTTGTTTTCAACGTTCTCCCTCTCTGTTTGCATTAGAGTTATTTCCCTTCCTCTCAGTCATGGTGCCAGAGTCTCAATATGGGCGACCATTGTATTGGCAAGATTTAAAGGGCTTTTTTTCCCCAAGAAGTCGGCCTTTCTCCACTGCATTGCCATGTTTTGGGATAAAGTGACCTAAATTGGATTGGTTGGCCAAGTTTCATTGGCGCTCATCCTTGTTTTGCTTGTTACCTCCATGCCAGCTATCCAGGCACCAGACACAATCTGGTTACTTCCCTCTCTTTGGCATCTTAAGAGTCCAGCACAGATGTAGACCATGGTCATCGGAAAAACAATGTCAGGACATAACAAACCCAACGTCCCACAAGATACCTCCTGTACCACCACTAACCTGACATACCACCAGAGATCCCTCTTGTACCAGCACCAGCAGCCAACAGCAGAATCCGAGTGCAATGGTTTGTTTATACCTGTAGAGAGCGCCAGTGTGTGCATTTAAAAAGCCTTAACTATCACTACGGCCTTATTCTCATACTTTTTTCTCCATTCTTTTTTCGTTTCTGAGGGAATGAACACAAACTGCTAAAACCTACATGTTTTCACCATCAGTTTGATGTAAACTGCCTGCAGGGGTGAAATGAATGAAAATGATCAAGATTCCAACCATGCAGGGCGTAATGGATACGTGTAACATAATGACATTAATAATAATAAAAAAAAGACCCTGCAAGTACTCACAACACGCCCAATGTGCTTAAATTGCTTACAACATGAAGAAAGTTTCCAGCTGACAATGAAGTGATAAACATCTGCTGGTATTTGCTGTTGCCATGGTTTGTGACTCGTGAAGTTGCTGCAGAAGTTTGTTGTGTAACTGGGAGCAAACAACAAAACCGGATTTATTACCACCTCAAGACATTTTCACATGATGACCCTGTGTTACATGTTAAAACATATATTCTGTCTCATTCCCATTCTGCAACACAGAAAGATCATTCTGCAACATTAAATTCCAGTGGAAACTGGATTCTGCTGTCGCGTCATGATATTATCACACTCACTCGATCCATTGTGGGAATAGCTGGTGAATCCGTTAGCTGTCAGTGTCGTCCATGTTTGAATCCCACAAAATAGAGCAGATGTGATCTGTGTGCGTTATCAGCGACTGAGCAGCAAAATGGAGTTTAAACAGCTAGCGGTGGGTTGTCATGTACTGGTATTTAAAGGTTGAGTGCCTTGATCTCTCCTGAACTGCTTTTACCTGAACGTGCACCTTTTAACTGATAAAACACGGCTGCAGATCTTGTTCGCTGTCATCAATCCTTCAGCACTGCTCAAGTGAGGAAATGAAGACAGGAAATAACCCACTGCTTGAGCTGATGAAATTTTCAAGAAATATATTAGAAGAGGGAATACAAGAGGGAACCAGGGAATACGGGGGGTTTCGGACGACAGTTCAATTATTGTAGTTGATGGGATGGTAGCCTGACCCTTCATCTGCATGCCGGTGAGACAATAGTCACTGTGATGGCCATATCTCATGTGTCAGGTCGCAGGAAGAATGCTCAGTGAAGGATATTCATCATTAATTACAACTTGTCTGTGGCATCTGTACCAGTTTCACAGTTAAGGCACCTGATCAATGCGATGTGCAAATACAAAAGGAGGAATGGAGAGCTGGTGTCTGATGATGACGGGGGCCTGAGTTGGGATGGTGAGAGAGTGATATCTGTATAAGAGGATTTGTTAGATTGGGCTCTGCAGCATGGGGATAGGACAGGAGAGACGGAAAAGACCCACGCCCTCTATATCTGGACACCATTAATGAGGATCATGTGCTCTCACAAAAGTCCAGGGACAAAGATGAGAACATAATACCTTAGAGAAACAGGAAGAGTTTAAAGGCTTTTATCTTTGGACATGCTGAGGGACAAGAGCACACACACACACACACACACACACACACTCACACACACACTCTCAAGATCAAGTATACACTGAAGACAGATGACACATTAGAGAATTAGTCAGCCCAGAACATTTGGGCAACGCACAAGAGGTTTGAGTCATGTTTAGCATTCAGCTGTTTTTCAGTATGTACCACACAAAAGCAATTATAACCTGAATGAGAGGAGAGGTCGAAATCGAAGTCCATCTTGAGGAGACATGACACGTTTATTGTGGGTTAAAGACAATCAGCATGGTCAACTAAAACAAAACAGAACCAAGCAAGAACAATCTGTGATATATATATATATAGCTTGCTCTAAGACTTGCTCTAAGACGTGCGTGGATCGTTCAAATCATCTGCTTCACACACAGAATGCATGCAAACAAAGTCATGTTCCCCATCCAGTCCTGCGCACACCATGACCAAATCACTGTAAAAACAATTCTATCTCAAATTGAATTTCGCTGCAGCGTAGCAGAGACGTTATCTGTGCATAACCAATTAATGCTGCTGTTTGCTGGGGAAAAAAGGGGGTTCATATCATTGTGAGACAAACCCTCCTGTAGCTGTGAGAATGCCACCCCACAGGGATCAATTAAAAACTAACATAATGTGTCTGAGCACAGCGAGATGGAGCCGAGAACTTGAGTGGTTTTGCAGCATTGACGGAGATGATGATGGTGGGTAGAGGAAAGCCTGACTGACGAAAGCTCTCTTTTTTTGTCTAGAAGACACCCAAGAAATGCTAAACAAGTGCAAAGGGCACCAACATTACATACTTAGTGATTTAAATACACCACTAGGATTGATTTGGAAATATGTCCGTGCTTAATATTCATTCTCACTGTCAGTTTCCTTGGGGAGTTTTCCTCAGTTACAGTCTACATACTGACCCTTTGACACTTTAAATGGGCCGAAAAACACTTCAACGCTCAGGTTTGTTTGCGTCTCTCATACCGGGAAGCGTATCCATGAAATCCTTTTAAGCAACAACCACTGTCAAATTGAAAGCTCTGAAAGCTTCACCAAGTTCTGTGTTGCTCATGAGGAGAATAGCTCTCCACATTCAATTGGCGTGTTTTTTGTCATTTCACAGTGTTTCAGAAAAGTCGGTGGACATTCACAGGGAATATCACACACCACGCACTGTGGAAAATGCTGCAGTATTTGAAGTTGGTGGGTGCTGTTTTCCGAACAGATGAACAAAGAGAACAAGAAGAACCGAGTGCAGATCTTTGTGTTGCACTTATTGGACACGGATTTGGAAATTAGATGTCAGTTCCAAAAAACAACATTTTAGGAAGTTTTATGAAGTTGATGAAATGTTCACCCATCGACCTTGAAGTTTGATGAAAAGACTGATGTAAAAACACAGACCAATCACTATCCGAATAGAACACGCAAGAGTGTCACCAACCTGTTCGGGTATGAATATAAATAGAATATAAAGTACCTGTTTTACCTTACAACATCTATATATATATATATATATATATATACACACATCAGTATAGATGTGATGGTTTGATGAAAATATCTAACAATTAAAAAAAAGAATTGCCTGCAGGTCAGGAATCCATTCCTCGGTCCGTCCTGAAGTATGTTTTCTTCCTCCTTCATTTCAGGAAACTTTTTTTTATAGCCAGACTAAGTAAGAGCAAAGATGACATGAGCGTCTAATTAGACAACCTTCTGCGTGGTATCTTTGCAACATGAAACTGCTCTGTTCATGGCAAAAACACTGTTTTAATTCATTTACCTTCCCCGTCGCTCAGTCGATGTTTTTGCAGCTGTGTGGCTGAGAAGCTGCAAAAGAACAATTCCCTTAAAACTCCCTTAAAATACTCACTGGGTATGTGTATGAAAACTCACTGGGAATAAAAGACTCACGGGGTGATGAGCTCTGTGCTCTCTTCATTTGCACTGTTCTGTAAAGAACCCTGATTTTATTTCTAATTGTCTTTTAAGATTTTCATTCAAAATAAATGTCTTTTTATCCACTCGGTGGAAATGGAGTTGAAAACTCGGCAGTGTTTTCCCTTATTTCAGGAGTAACAAAATCTAAACCTGCCCCATTTAGATGGGGCAGGCAGGTGTCCCAGGTAACCACATACTCAGACATATGTTAGTTCTTCCTCCACGAGCATTCCCAGGAGCTCTGGCATACCACAGGGACTTCACCAGCTGAGACTTGATCCATCTGTTTGGGACTTTGTTAAAGGAAATGTCCTGCCTCCACCTGGTACACCACACGGAGATGGAACCCACCAGCTGAATTATCCCAACACCAAGTTCTACTCAGAAATGTTGATTATACAATGTTGATTTTGTATGTGTTAAAAACATGCATTTTTACTTTTGTAGGCAAAAATTTCACCCATGTATATGGCGAATTTATCAACTTATTATCGAAAGTGTGCTTGTGTCCATTTCCATTTTGTACTTTAAATGACATTAGAAGAAAATCACAAATTCTGCAATGTTATAAAAGTGTCAGTCGTGACAAAAATGTCCCCATTTGTGTTACAGACAATTTTGCCCTTTGGTTCCTGCTCTCACACTCTAATGAAAAAACAGGTAATTCTGTTAATATTACACCAAAAGACATTATCACCAAATTCCAATGCCAGAAAAAAAATCTATAATTTGATATTGGATTATTAGCTATTTCTTTAATTTACTAAAGGATACAACCTAAAACAATTTGCCTAAGTATTATTTTCAACAATATTTACGGTAATTAAATTTCCATAGAGTCCATGACCCTTACCGAGAAAAAAAGAGAGCGAGCAGATATTAGATTATTATGTGGAAATTTCTCACTTGCATTTCATGATGAATATAACAGATTTATTTACATATTCATGTTGTTTAAAGCAGTGGAAGTGTTAACATACATGTCATTGTGTGAAGTCTCTTACTTTGTTACATTGGTCTTCATTATACTCTATGTATTGATGTCTTTCAAGCCGAAGTGGACATATTCTTGGTTTTACGCCATTTCATTATTTTGGGCAGATAAAAAGCAAGTTTGAACACTTAAATTCAGTTTTCTTCCTTCTAGACAGCGTATCTCTTCAGTCTCTAAACTATCAAAAGATTATTTTAGAATTTTATGTCAGTCTTGTACAGATGTCAGGGGGCACAAAGACGCCGCAGTGTGTCTCAGAAACATGTTGGATGACTGAGAGAGGTAAATGTCCTCTGCTAATCTCAGGGCTTTTCGGCCAGCAGCCTTTTGCTGTCTCTGTTTGGTATGCAGTGATGGAATAGCTGTTGGTTCGGATGCAGCTCCCTGGTTGCTCTCTTCGCTCTCACTCCTTCCCCAGGCTAATTGACTGTAATGAAATTGCCGAAGACAATCTTGAGAGCAGACGTAATTGATAAAGGTAGTCATGGAGAAGCAGGGGAAAAAAAATTCGAGAAGGTGACGGAATGTGGAGTCCTGATGACATTTCTCTCTATCTCTGCAAAAATAATTGTGTTTGCCTCTGTGCATACGAGATTGGCGAAGTTAAAAGTGAGGTGGGCAAGCGGGGGGAGGTTGTGGCGGTGCGTAGGGGTGCATCTACTGAATGTTTCTCATTTGAAATGTCATTCAGAAAACAGCTTTTAATTATTTTTAAAATTAACCCTGTGACCCCCACCACCATCAGATGTGTGCAAAATATTAATTTCCTCTCATTATCAAATGATTATCGGGTACCAAGCTGCGAGAAACTGATTTTCACACTGACAAGCAGCTCTGAGACTGAAAGCAGCATCCTTACCGACAAAATCTGTTATTTTACCAGTCGCTGTGATTGCAATGATGATGGAATACATGAGAAGACACAATGTCTTGCTGCACTTAGCTGTGTTTAGGGGTTGCAAGATAACAGTACAGTTAAAAAAAAACAAAGACAGATGACATCATGTTTCTGTTGCCTTGTTTTCTCCGCTCGGCCACAGAACGCAATGATCAATGAGAAACATTGCAGATAATCATGACAACAACCTCCCATGGCTCTAAGTGCGATCACTTCATGGAGTGTCATCCACAGGGATTGAGCAATAGACTGGATTATTTTCTTTCTCCTTCGCTGAGCAAAACAACTCCCATAATCTCAGCATTTTTCTTTTTTCCACAGATGGCTGCAACATGCCTCCGTCCATGGGTGGTGGCTGTACTCATGAATAAGGTCAACACAAAGACCTAGAAGCTGCCAATGCCATGGCTGCATGAACATCTGTGATGGGGAGCTGCCGCAGTTGGCAGGAGCTGATGCCAGCTGTGTAGACCTGAGGATCTGCATGTCCCACTGGGGTGCCCGGTCACAATACTGTGCCGCACGGCAGAACTGCAAATCGAGCTGACTGTCATCTCATCAAAAATCACTTTTCTGCCATGCAAGCTGCTCGCTGCCAACACCTGGGTCCTGCAGTGCTCAGGGAGTAAAGAGAGGAGAAACACAAACACAGCAGCCAACACAAAGCGCCCATCTAGCCAAGTGGACTTGAGAAAAGTTGAGAAGAGGGCTCAGCGACCAACGGTAGCGGACGTTCAGCTGCAGAGAGACACAATGCCATGTCATGCCATGTGAGGGACACGGTCACGTTATAACAAGAACTTAAATGTGCATACACGGCATTAGAATGACCCCTTTCAAGTGCTCAATCTGCTTTGATTTTATGGTACGGGCAGGTGACCATATGTTCTGGACATTTTTGGGATGTAAGAAAAAAAAAAAAAAAAATGGCCAGGCTTTTGTTTGTTGCCAAAATAGTTTTCTACTGTCGACTGAAGCTTTTAGCTGTTTTTGTTTTGATTTGACTCATTTGACCCTTTAGATCCCGCCTTCTCACAGATCATTGGTCATTCAAAGTGTCAATCATTACCCACAGCTCCACAGCAACAACAGTGTCACAGCAACCGCTCCGTCTTGGCAGCAACAGCCAAGAGCCTCTGAGAGCCAAAAAGAGCTGCAACAAAATGTCCAAACACAAACCCAAGTTGACGGATGAATCACAGAAAGACTCAGAGCGTTTTTCACCTCGGCTGGGATCCATGGGAAGCTCAGTGTCTGAGCCGTAAAGCCGCATGTACATGTCAGTGTCAAATAAAGATGCTGGCGATAAAGAGGTAACATTAGTTCTGTAAAACACCAAACCAAGCAGGAGCGTGAACTGACACACTTTGTGAGGCCTCAGTGATGATGTGTCACCGCTGCGAGGGAGCGTTGGAAAGAACTTTATTTGTCTGGTCAAAAACAAGCTGTATGTGTGTTAAAGTTCCACAAAACAACATCATGATGGATTCATTTGTAATGAAATACCATGAGCTGGAAGAGCAGTTAGAGATGATCTGGTGCCAGTGGTCATAGGAGCACTGGGGGATATAGACCCCAGACAGGGGAAGTGGCTCCAAGAGATTCCAGGACCAACATCTGTGCAGTCCTAAGAACATCTATGACACCGTACAGAACCCTCCGGCTCCAACGACCAGAGGAGACCTGAAGAACACTCCCTAAATCATTCATATTTCATGAATAAACATAACAACTCATTTTCATTTCTATAATATGCTGCACACATACATACCTGCCGACTGAATGTGTCCAGGCTTTCTCTGACCTTTTCTTATGGGGGAGTGGAGCGCAGCCGCTGGTCTTTGAGCGATTCTCTGCTGGCTGCTTTGAAGACTAAAGCGAGCAGGTGACGCAGCCTAAGGGGGAACCAGGGGCTTCAAAATGATCCGCCCCAGATGAACAGCTCTGCACCAGATTGATTGTTTAAATACCAACACACAGGTGTGTCTGTCTCAGATCTGTCTGTGACGGCCTGTCAGCAAATCCTGAACAGTGTTTTATCCAGGCTTTGAGTCAATACGACTGTTTCCCTCATGAGTGAGTCTGACAACACACAATGCAATAAATAACACATTTTGACGGATTCCGAACATAAAAATAGATGGCATATGTGTGACAGGGTGCACAAATCCAAGAAACACCTTATCTGTAAATGAGATGAAGCTTATTGCAGCTTACAGTAGGTGTGGAACCCACAGGGGATTTTTTGAAGAAAAATTAAATCTCTGTTTGACAAGACGACTTCTTCTGTGACCTCATCAAGACGCTTCAGTCCTCAGATGATGATGATGATGAGAGGTAGAGAATCTTCAGTCTCTAAATTACAAGCTGGATGTAGGGGGGAGAAAAAAAAGAAAGGTGCATGCTTAATTGTAAAATTGAGCCGAGGCATGAACAATCCTCTCTAAATGTCTATGCACCGCTGAGGTAAAGCAGTGGGGATGTTAACTGAAAGGATCATCATCCAGTAATGCATGACACTGTGATCCCACATGTGACTGTGGGATTAGATACTGTGGGAAAGAAATGAGACGAGTTCAGACACAGCGTGTTCCACTGGGTATTTCTCTTGGAAGGAAGGGAGGAGTGTTCAAGGATGCTGGTTAGAGTAATGACATAGCTCTGTGATCGTCCATTATCTGTCTTCCTTTCCTCATAATGTACCTTTCCCACTGCCCCATCGATTGCGGTCACTGGATGTTGTCATTAAATCAATTCTTTGCAGAAGAGAGATGGTTTGTGTATGAACAGTCCTTGCCCTCGCTATCAATGACAGCGCTACGAGCAGCATTGAAATGGATCAGGATGAAACCATGGACAACGGGAGCAGTAAATATATTTCCATTTTTCCTTCAGGCATGCATGTTTGTTTGCAAAAAAACAACAACAAAAAAACAAGGGCTTGCCACACGCACACGGGCCACCGAGCACGACGTTTCCTGACAGTCACTTATTCTTTCTCTTTTCAAGTATGAAAGTAATTTCAGAAACATTGTATACTCCAATGTAAAATCCACAGAGAAAGTTCTTCTTTGTTTGTGAAACAACAAAGAAGAACTTTGAAGTGCCTGTAGAATATGATGCCAGGAGATGTGAAATGTTGATGGCGACACCGTTTCCATGAGCCCAGTAATTTCCCTCCTGCCTTTTTTCACAGTGCCCGATATGGACGCTGCTCGATGATCAAAATGCTTTCAACGCGAGACACACGTTATTTATCGCTGCCAGTAATGGAGAAGTACTTTTAACCTCCCTGGACACCATTGCCGCAATCATGCTATCGTTGCACTCCTGTGGTTCTTTTATGTTTCTGCAATTGCTATTGCACTTCTAAGGTAAAATCAGTCGGGGCTGCAGCTTAAGAATTAATTTTATATTCACAATGATCCAGAGATAGCAGCAGCCACATTAGACATCCATTCATAAAGGAGCTGCAGGACTGTCTCCATGGATTTCTAACATTTGGCCATGAAGTCACAACAGGTAAGTTTGTTGTCTGCCTTCATCATACGTCATCAGTTTAGGTGCTGTCCTGAGAAGGAGTGGATATGTCAGTCTGTGAGGAACCCGTGTGGTTCTGATGGCATCTATAACTGATTTCCTGCATCTTCTACATTCTGTCTCTCCTGCTTCGGGAGGTAACAGCGTGCTGGTTTACAGTAGAGCTCCTCTGCCACCAAGTGGATAAATGTGATGAAGATTTTTTTTTTTTTAAATGACACACACACTAATGCTTTCAGTAATGAAATAATACACACTCACACAGACAAATGCAATTTGTGAATTCACCCCTTCAAATCTTAAGCAAAAGAAACTGAAGACCAACCTTTACTTGTATGATGATGATGATGATTATTATTATTATAGTTTACATTTTAGTCTGCTCTATAAGGTTTTTTTTTTTTTACATTTACATAATTTTACCACTCATTGACTTTTTTAGATTTAGTTTTAATTATATATTTCTGACCATTTCTATTTTAAAATCTTATTTCTCTGATATGATTTCTGTTTGTTTTTCTATTTTAGCATCCCTCATTTATTGCTATTTACATTTGATGTTTTCTTTTGTAGTTCCTTAGTGAAGTACCTTTTAGAATGGTTTTATTTGATCTTATTTAGTTATTGTATTTTATTCACTTTCTGATCATCACATTTCAACGAGCACTGGCTCCTTGTTTTTAAACCCTATAACATGTTAGGTTTGATTGCAGACAGAGACCCCTGAAGAGCCCTAGTGAGGGGGGCAGATGGACAGAAAGAAAAATGTACAGGAGACAGAGATCAGAAGTCTTTTGTTGTTGTGGCGTCTGTTTTTTTCAGGGAAAGTTTCACTAACTGTGTCCATTTTGCTCCCTGTGATGCCCCCTTTGCTTTTAATAAGCGTGTCCCAGCGGGGCCCTTATCAGTAATGGCCTATGCTCTTAATGAGGCTGTTATTAAGTCGTGTTCCTGAGTGTTCGTAGTCTTTGCAGTCGGAAAACGTTTCACTCAAACTCTTCTAAAGGGACACTCAGTGTTTTAATCCCCAGGCCAGACGCCAAACAGATGCTGCTAGAAGAACAAGGGAAATGTGAAAGCAACCGCTGATGAACGTTTTGTGAGGAGCAGCAAATAAATCTTATTCTCGCGCCACATATGTCTGAAATCTTCAAGACATATTAATGTTATTTTATGACGTTATCTTGCTTGTTTTATTCTCTTACCTTTGATATTAGTGTATCTTGGTTTCCTGTAAAGTGAATAGCAACATATGCATTCAGTTGATATTATGTAGTTATTATTCGTCATATTCATTTATTCACTGATGGCTGAAGAGTACATCTCCTTGGTCACAGAGAAGGCGAATCTGGAGAGAGGAGACCTGATGATACTCATGTCAAACCTGATGGTTGATGGTCTCTTCCTGTCACTAACTTGACTTCCCTTAGTCTCCATAGTAGTAGTCGTAGTTTCAGATTGTTGGCAGTCAATAAACTTCAGTTGATTTGGATCCATTCACCCTGAAACTCAAATGGCTCTTTTCTTTCCAGCTCTGGTTGCAGGAACACGAAAACGAGACAGGAACTTCCAGTGGGCTTATCATACTACAGATATCAACTACAGGTTTTCAGTTCCTTCTTACACAGTCTCACTGAGCAAACCTGTTCAAACGCATTACTGAAATCAGAATAACTCACAATTAAAACCAACAGCTGCAAATTAAATGTTCAATGTGCAATATGCTTTCCCTAACTAGAACCATCTTCAAGAAACCGACTGACCTGAGTACACTGTGTTCCTCTGTTGAGAATACTGCTTCATGAAGATCATAGCACACAAACCCATCATCTGTCTCTTCACCTCAGCTGTCAAGCCACATGCAAACTAACAACATACAACTCAGCCAGGGCGAGACAGCTGCCAAAAGTCCATATTGGCAGATTAGATTCAGGCCAAAACAATTTCAGCCGACTCGCGGTGGTAGCCTCTGGCAGATTAAATAATGGTCATTCAACCCTGTTCGAGTTCAAGAGCAGTCATGTCTGCTGAAGCCTGGTGAGCGACTGGCAGTAAGAAAAAAGACAGAAACGACTTTGGAGGCGTTCCTGGGTGTCAGGAAGATGGCAGGATGGACTGTCTGTCTCTCTGAGAGAACCAGGTGACATATTTGTGATGAAGCGCCACAGATTGTGACTGAGATGTCAAACTAGAGAGGAACATACACAAATTCAAATTCGTCAGGGCATCACTTTTCCTTTCCGTTACGTTAGACGTTGCCGTTCCTGGTGTTCATGTTCAGGCCTGATGCTGGAACATGTTCTCATGTTGTGGAAAACGACTGATCCCAGAATGCCTTGTTGATGGCATTGATGGCCTTGATCTGCGGAATGAGAGCTGACCCATGAATAGTGATTCAACTTGTTGTAATGCAGTATTTGCTAGTGTGAAACGTTTTTTTTGCCACTGACTGCAACTTATTTTCTTGGTTGATGCAATGACGATGAAGGAACAACATATTTATTTGATGATCATCTGTTTTTTAGCCGTAGAGGGAGCATGTTTACATCTGAAGTGACATTACGTTTTTCTGTTTATTTATTTATTTAATCATGCAGTTATATATATATATAATCAAAACTGAAAAATAATCAAAAACTAATCTAAATCTAATTTAAATCTAATTTACAGGAGAAATAACATTCCAATGGTTAAAACTGACTTTGAAATCTGCTAATCTAGCCAACATATCAGAAAAAAATGTTGGAACATAATCAGTAAATGCTTAAATGTTTGGTAATCAGTGAAATTACTGGCATGTCTATCCCAAACAATTAACACCACAATAAATACCACAGAGCATCTGATGGAGCCTCACATCCTCTGTGAATAATATGATGGGCACTAGGAAACACTCATTTTTCCGTCTTTGTTTTCCTGAGACTGTTTGTGTGAAGACGGATGGCGCTGCCTTTTCCTGGTGGAGACAGAAGATGGGGCTGTGGTGCTCTGCAAGATCTCCTGTGTTCTATGCTTAGAATGGAATGTACTTTGACAGGGAATCCGAATATAAAGAGTTTTATTGATGTAAAGCTGCGGGCTGGGCTCTGTGAACCATATTGTACAAGTAGACTTGGAAAACAGATTTTATTTGCCGGCATCAGATAGCTGCAGACGACTGTAAAAAGTCTAATGCAAAACAAGAACATTGTCCAATTCGACTTGTTGCATGTAGTCGAGAAGACGATGAGCATTTATTCACATACTGAACAGTAGGATATTTGTGGAGATACACAGCTGAACCCTGGAGGATGTGGTGTAGCTGCCCAAGGATGAAATATGAAACCAAAATAAATTAATTTGATATCAGAGAGGTTCAACATCAAGTGAATGTTGTACTGCAGAAAAAAAATGTTTAAAGTTGAAACACACATTGAAACATTGATACATCAATGAAAATTTAGAATATTTTACTTCATGTACTTTAAGCCTGTTTCTCAGGGTGTATCTGTTCGGTTACAACAACAAGTAGTTTACATCACTGTGTAAAGCTACAAGTGCTTTTAAGGAACTGTTCAACTGGAGATGTAGCTGCACGTAGCATGCAGCAATGTGGTAGTCAAACAAAAATAAGGGAGACCAAACATATTTTCCAGTGTTCTCTAAAAAGGATCAGGTACAGGTGACGTGGCTTGTTTCACTATGGGCAACATCATATTCAATTACTCAGGAGGGTTCAGGGGAGGTCTGGATAATTTGGTTGGTTTGGTTGTTTTCACATGGCACTGAAGTGAAAGGGTTAAGCTTGGAGTGACCAGACTGAACGGGCAGCATCATGTCACCCTGCTGTGCTGAGCATTTTCAAGGGTCAAGTTCAAGCACATGCACCACACATACAGAGGAACGGAGAGGACTTTCTCATCTCATCGGCAGAGGCATCGTCCCTGTGTGTCCGCTGACAACACACAGAACAGACGTTCAGCCAGTGCATATCACTTCGTACTGCTGGATGTACAGGGGCCAATGAGCAGCACAAATATCTGTTACGACACACACTTCTTGATTCATTCATTTATCTATTTATTCATTCATTCATCATCTCTCTCTTGCTCCGGTTACGCATTGCGGTTGTTCTGGAGCCGATCCAGCTGTCAACGGGTGAACGTCAGGGTTCAACCTGGACGAGTCACCAGCATGAAGGACAGACAAGCATTCACACTCACATTCACATCTACCTGTGACTTACAGTGGCTTATTAACCTCAGCATGGTTTTGGAGGTGTGAGGAAGCCAAAGTACCCGGAGAGAACCGGACACACAGACATGCAGACATAGGGAAAGCATAAAAACTCCACACAGGGAGACCCCTGGACAGGAAGCCAACCTGGCACCTTCCTGCTATGAGGCGATCAGTCAAACCACTGCACCAACTGCCTTATTCTTTTATTAATTTACATTTTGCAGGACACAATGACCTGTCTTTAACAAGAAAAGATTTTTGCAAAAACATGTATAAAGAAAGAAAAATAAGAAATACCTGATAAAGGATTCCTGCAAAGATAGATAGATAGATAGATAGATAGATAGATAGATAGATAGATAGATAGATAGATAGATAGATAGATAGATAGATAGATAGATAGATAGATAGATAGAGAGAGAGAGAGAGAGATATCTAACTATTTCTGTTTAATTTATATAAATGTATGTTCTTTCGTTTCAATGAGTTGGCCTATAGTATTGTATATTATTCCGGTATTTGGGGCTAGCACCCAAATGTGCATGAGTCAAAGATTCCGCTTGTGGGACTGATTTAAATAATGATGCTGCACCAGCTGAATAAAATTACTTTTCTGCAAGTAAGTAAATAAATACAAATATTTATGTTATTAACAATAACATACATGCACAAATGAACCATCATTTACGTTGTTGATCAATAGAATCCTGTGACCGTACGCTCTCCCGATGCTCATGGATTTACTCTGGGTACTCCAGTTTCCTTGCAAAGAACAAAACAGATTTACATGTAGGTTAATTTGAGTTTCTGGTTGGAATGTGCATTTACCTGTCTCTGTGAAAAGTCCATGTGCACAGAGACTTATTTTTTTTTCCAACTGAGAGCTGTGAAGTACGCTGAAGGTTTACTGAAGCATTTCAAAGACATATTGAACAATCGAAGACTGGATTCTGGCTCAGTGACCAGATTCTTAAACATGTTGAACCTAAGTACATTTGCCAGAGCCACTGTCAATATTTTCCTCAATGAAATTGCAAGGCTTGAGAAATAATGGGGGCACAATTGCCTGGTGAGTATTCAAGTGCATGACTTTCACGTTAACTACTTAAACCAGAAACTGGCAAATTGTAGTCATAGTCACAATGGGTTTTGGATGGAGTCTGTTTATCTTGCATTTGATGAAATTCAAATTGCTAATAGTCGTCAGGGTTTAAAATATTACATTATATAACATTTTTTGTTCAGGAGTAAAATAATGAATGCTGCTCACAAAAAGTATGGTTCATTTATTGTGCATCAAACACATTTGCACGCCTTTTATTATGGTAAACTCTGGACACAGTCTTCAGGTATACTACATACATTTATCTAACAGTCATTATAGTATTTTTGTGTGTGTCACTCAACACGCTGTGAGTTGAAGCAAGTTTTCCTGCAGCATGTTGAACAAGGTCACATCAAGGCTTCTTCACACAGTAAACTGCCAGGTGCTGATAGTGATTGGCTGTTTTTTTCCTTTTTTCTTTTTTTTTCATCTGGAGGAAATTCTGTGTTTGTCCAATCACTATTTTAATCACACGTATTTATCTTCCCCTTATTTGTGTACATGCACAATACACGAGTAACATCACTACCTGCCCTGATCTCATTTACAGCTCCGAGGTGGCACACAGCTAATTCTGTTGAACAGAGATCAGTAAAAATACATCAAACTACAGACGTAAACCTTCAAGAAACTGTGCACAGGAAATTCTTCTGAGCTTGCTGACAGCACACATTTGCAGGGACATGCAGTCAGGGAGGCAGTAAAGTCAAGTAAAAACAATATTGATGAAACAAAATAATATCATTATTTGTTCACTGACCTGCCATGTACTATTCATATTGTTTGCTGACAACATGAGTTGGTGTACAGATTGTGTTGCAGGAGGTGGTGTTCAAAGTTATTAGAACACTGGGCATATTTAGGAGGTATACATTTATTCTGTTGAATTATCCATTAAAATGTCCAGAAAACAAATGAAATATGTACAAAGTCATTTTTTTTCTTTATAAGCCATAGAATAGAGCCATCATAAAGAGATTGGTCTTGCTGAATTGTGCCCATTGTTTACAAGGCAAAACCATATATATATATATATATATATATATATATATATATATACACACACACACACACACACACACACACACACACACACACACACACACACACACACACACACACACAGTACAG
>CAAKHB010007501.1:162665-185348 GCA_901007665.1 Aeoliscus strigatus | reverse complement strand
TGGAAAGCGAGGTATGGAAGGACAGAGCCTGCGGAGATCCTATTGAACCTAATCGAGCCAGAGGGAGCCTTGTCTTTAGACGACCATCTGGGCAGCTGCTCCTCAATTACGCAGCAACAGGGTGAACAGCAATAAAGACACACAGCCCAGCTTTCAACCACAACCTGCCAAGCACACAGCTTTCATTTCCACCTATTTCCACTACCGAGACCAGTACAAGATCAAACCAATGCAATGCACCATGACTCCACATTTATTATTCAAAACCCATTAATGTACCTTGAATGAGTATGTTTAACAATAAGATTTGTTTAAAGAGAGAGCACATGTCTGCGTTAAGTGTAACTTAAGTGTCTCTCGGGCAAGTGAGAGCGTGTCAGAGCAATATTATGTGGCAAAGGGCCAAAATACAATACAACTGATAACTACCAAATCAAATAAAACCACACTTCCACACACATTTTCCTTTCATCATAATTTGGCTAAAACTAAACTCCAATGTCCAATGTTTTGCCACTAATGTCAATGTAAAGACATCAGCCTTTGGCAGCTCATTAGTAAGCTAACCTGGAAATTAATTAGCTTCTGAGAAAGTAAGAGGGCTAGCTCGCACTGACAACTGGGGGCAGAGGGGGGGTACGGTTACACTGATGTGAAAAAGTCGGTTGCAGTTGACTGTGGGAGTTTTGCACCCACATAAAAAAAGAAAAGATGTCACTGCAGCTGTGGTATGAAGCTCGACTAAGATGGAGACAAGACTGAGGGATTTTTCATTTTCTCCTTTAAGCTTTTTATTGATTTTAATATTTTAACCGCATTGATTTTTACTTTCTTTCCTCCTACTCTGTAGCACTTTGACTTTCCTGTAATATAAAGTGCATTAAAGTGCACTACAATTATTATTATTGTTATTACTCACCCATATTTGCCTACAATTACAAAATTAAAAAAAAAAGAAGTGCTCTACCCTGGAGAACCAGAGCCACAGACTGACATAGGTCCCAACTAAAGGGGTGACACCAATGGGTGCAGATCAAAATACAACCAATAAGAGCAACAAACAAGTCGGTGTTATTGAAGAAACGAGTCAATGTCAGAGTTTTGGAGAAAAGTGGTGGAGGGAGAGAAGGCAATGGCATGGAGATCATTTGTTTTGTTGGTCTTTGAAATAAACCTGTATATTGTTGTATTATTGACACCAACGATCGGTCTCCATCAGCCACAGCCATCTTAACTGAGTTTTGTTCAGAGTTAATGAGCTCCAGGGGTTCTTTGTGTGCAGAGAAAATCCACATTTGCAGGTTGTATGCTTCCACGTTATAACTGTGAAACCTTCACAGCATTAATATGTAACTGTTACACCTCTCCAGGAGCGAGCATGTCGACCGATACTGCATCTTCTTGTTGGGCAAATGAAAGTGTGAGCCTGAGTAGAGAAATTATATTTGCACTGTGAAAGCCGAGGGGAAATCTGACAAAGAGGAAAACAATATGCACACACTCACTTTGTCAGCAGGTACACAGCAAACGGTTCCGGAACAGATTTTCTACATTTGCTCGTCATGTTTTTTAAGGTCAATATGCATCATTGTAATATGATGCAACTTTCATCAAGCACAAAAATAACATACAGTCCTCCGCTGCTACCACACCTCCCTGCTTTCCGATCAGAACACACCAATCTGTTTATAATGGAGCCTGCTGCAGCCAAGAACATAAGCGATTCATATGATTAATTTCTTTCACATTGTTCATCAATAATCCACATTCTCCTGGGAGGCATTTATATATGTATACACTCTTTAGTGTCGTGTCCTTATAGCTTTACAATGGACTCAACCAGAAGAGTCAGTTAATATAGATAATTAAACCACAAATACATTTAAATCCTTGTTAAAGAAGATGAAAGACAGGATGTGTGTGAACGTCACACACATGCTTCCTCTGATACTGACTAGCTTGTTTGTGGATGGCCCCAACATGCCAGATATCTAAAATATTCAGTTCAGTTCATCAACTATTTTCACTTTCTAATTACACTTGTCTGAGAGCTGGTAATCTGTGAGCATAGTAAATCATCAACAACACTTGTCACCTGCTTTTCTTCATGTTCTTACAGGAATCTTTTTTCTTCACATTTGACCTTGAGCAATCTTCCACTGACAAGCAAACCAGATAATGTGTTTTTGTGTGTGTATGTGTGTGTAATATGTCTGCAAGACCGAAAAGATTGCTTCACATAATTTACCATCCTTCGTTGAGATCTGTGATTGGAACGGAGGCTCATGCAGTCACTGTTCGACGATAGATTGCTGCGATGGAGTCACCACGGCAGCAATGCCAGTTGTTTAAAGGGCCATCGGGATGCAATCGAACACTTTTCAGCCTGGATTTATTCTTCACATATTGCCCGGTGCTCCTTGCTGCAGAGCAATAGCAAATGGGTGCGTCACACAGAAGGCCTTCCCCCTCCTTCCCTTCCATTCAACGGGGCCTAAACTGACATGTCTGGCTTGTGCTGTGCACTCCACTAACTCCACATGCTTAACTTCACCTGCATGTACAAAATCCGACAATTACTACTAGGGCTTGCCTCAAACAGTGTCGCCAGATCAGATCAATCACTGCGCAATCACAGCTTAGAACCCCCCCAATCCAATAAGACGCCCAAAGAAGCCCACACCACAAAGTTACCAGACACCCGCATAAACCTGTAAAATCACATCACGTGCAATAGAAACACATCATATGTTTCCAGAACTTCATATCTGCATCAAATAACAACACATAAATTATACAGTATATAAATACATTTTCGCAAATTACAACCAACCCGAGCACAGAAAATCAATCTTAAGCCACACAAACTGCCAAATGAACCTATAGCGTCCAGTCCATATCACTAATAATGTCATCTGCAAAGAACTTTACACTGTTTTCACTTTCAGTGATGCTGATGATGATGTTTGAGATAGCCACAAATCACCAACACATGATAAAGTCAAAGTCAAAAATATACCTTTATATATAATGCTAATAATGTTTTTGTTATTTTATAACCTTATAAATACAAAAACAATGCTGTGAGGGAAACCTACTGTATAGTACTGTCCAGTACCCTCTGGGCTTGAGTTTCCATCTAGCATCAAGAATTAAACAGCACATGATGACACCATGGCAAATAATTTAAAGAGTTGGGAACATACATACATACACAGGCATGTATTACACTCTTAACTCAGACAAAGAGAGGAAAGGCACTGAACACAAAGCAAGTCAGTAAAATAATTTAAATTCATGAGTGAATTACATTTAGATTTGAATTAGCTTGAGACTGAGAGCACAATAGTTGTGACTGCTGTACATGATCGACTGGACATGTTTTCACATTCTGGCAGATGATACGCTCCTTCGAGCGACTCACCGTGGCAGAGAGGCAGAAACATCTGCATATGGAGGCAGGTCACGGCAAACAAACACCAGACACTGCTGCAGGCACAATCTGAGATGACAAACAATGACCATAAATATCCCGGCTTTGTGATTCGCGATGCTGGTCTGTGTAAATAAGACTGAACCGAATTTCCATGGACGAGAGTCGCCTGCAGGCTGCAGATGAGTGACAGTCACACCTCCGCCGCTTTGTGTTCTGTCCTGGTGGACACAGAGATTCTGACGTCCTGTCTTTCAGTGTGTGGTGATTTTGCCACAGGATGAAACTTCACGTTTTGTTACGTGTGATTCTTACTTATCAGTTGTTGTTCATCTCTCACATTTGAAACTGTCAGGAGCATCCTGACGTTCCAGCTCTCCAGCTGAAATCAACGGGGAAAAAAAAAACAACATAAGCCCACACAACAACAACAACAACAAAAGGTTTGTGTGCCATTGATACAAACTCACTATGCTCTCCTAGTAAATGTCACCACAGACCAGCTGATGTAGTCGACGAGCTGTCAGTTTGTGGTTGTGGTCGCAAAATGAAGTCGACTCATGCTCACTGCAGCGAATCGCCTCGGCTGCATCCAGCTCAGACCCGGTCCTGGGGATCAGTCAAATGTCCACGGGCCGACTCAGATGGTGAGCACATGTTTTAACAGCTGGAGACTTCAGTGATCTGCAGCAGTTCAATAACTAACTCAGAAGTCAGCAGCGAGCAGCTAACAGCTACTCTCACTCACTCTTTTCGTATGTTAAAAAAAAAAAGAAATTAATCATTTATTTTTACTCTCTTTTTTTTCAACTTATATGTAGCCTGCTGTGCTGCGAGGGGTGCATATCAGTTTAGGGCAACGTGTCAGCTCAAACGCCGCAGACATATAAAACAAGCTCCAGATTCTACGGAATTGGCAGCGGTTGGATTTTTTTTCATTTGATTTGCCGTGAGAAATACGTGATATCGCAGCGAAAATGAGCTCAGAAATGGATTCGTATGCCCACACGATGCTAAATGCTCTGCTCATGGACCCCATCAAATGGCATGAAAGCAACGTTTGCTGGCGCGAGAGACTTAACAACAATGTGCTCCACCAGAAATCACCCTGTCTGGAACACAACGGCAATGTCAAACACAAAGCTGAATGAAGGACACACCTGCTGCGGATCCATCGGCCCCTGCTCCGCTGGGCTTCACTTTAAAGTGGCACATTTAGAAGAGCGAAAGGTCATTCCATTTTTACAGCACATACATTTATGACTTTAACCTGCAGCCCCACAGATTTAATAGTTATCGACTTATTATAAAGAAGAAGATGTCTCTGGTCTGCCACCTCTCAACACAGTGACTTTCAACAACAGACTGAGAGGTAGATACTGATCTATCTATCTATCTATCTATCTATCTATCTCTCTATCTATCTATCTATCTATCTCTTTTCACTGTAATATCTGAACTGGCTGAACTAAGTGACAGTTCATTCACTGCTTCCAGAGAAAGATTTTATAGCTTTAGGCTTGAGAGCAACTTCAAGGAATAAAGTCAACTCCTCTTTCTTTCTGCATCTTAACTACAAGCTTAAAGAGCTAATTTAATATTAATTAAGCTGTAGCTGATAAAACAATGCTGATATCGCTGCATCAAAAAGAATATGCTAATAAGTGTATTCCCAGGCTTAATTAGAAGCTGTGATAGTAATACTAATCAAAGTTATGCCTGAGATTCATCAGCGCAGCTTCTCAAGACACTGGCTGTAATTGTATCATCAACAGCACCAAGTCATTTCATCCAGAATATTCTTACCACCACACTGGGGTCACTTAAGTCTCTCTAGTACATCAAATATATTCACACTAAATGATTCCATTGAGCAACACTGACCTAGGGCTTTTTTCTAGGCAGTTCAGACACCTGTAAAGTTAACGTTATTTTACACGGTTTCACAGTTTCAGTATGATCAACTAGTCCCTAGTGTAACCGGAGCCCATGTCAGGTGATTAGACACAATATATCTGTCTAAATGCGATGCACTGTTCCTTTAAAATGGTGTTGGGTGAATTAGATACACTGCGGGTTTTAAAATAACTGTTATGTTGTCGCTCACACGACACTAAAAATATATAAATGAAAACAACGCTGAGCAAATGGAGTTCGGTTTAAACGCATTGACTTTATTGTTTTCTGCCACAGTTTCTGCTTAAGATAAGAACGATCAAACCCATAAACCAGTTGCCTGACATTACCTAGAGTTGAAGCTTCACTGTGATACTTTATTTATTGGCAAAAATATGTGCAGGATATCATTAAAGGTGTTTGGATGTGCTGTTTATCTCCTCATTTAATTAACTGTCACTGATTAGTGGTGACTAGGTGTAGTTTATGTAGCCGCTCTCTGCCTGAATGTTTTCTCTGAGAGACTGCAGCTCCTCACCCCAAATTAATCTCACATTTAGGAGCCATTCTCTTGCCTGCAGAATGCAGCTGCTAAGATTTATTTTGTTTCCCAGCAGCCTCAGTGTGGGTCAGTGCAAACTACCGATCGTTTTCATTAGCAGCCTGCATGCGTCTGCCCTCACACCCTGTTGATTGCATATCTTATTAAAATTAAGCTAATGGATTGCTTGGGATTGATTAATGTCTTCCACTGGCAAATAACGGAAATAGAAAAATGAGTTTAAACTTAGCTGTCTGGAGAAATGCTGGAATGTATAAGAGTTTAGTGAGAGGATTATGTACAGGTGTGTCTGTGGACACTGTCCAAATATGTCGGTGAAGGCCTCCAGCAGGATGTTCACTGCCTTCTCAAAATAATTTCAATTTCAAACTAGTCACACAAAGTACGCACAACATTCTTTGGATGGAGGAGAAGGAACGGCTGCATGTCCCGTGGAAATGGGACGGAATTCTTGTCATCTCATTCTGAAGTTATGTAAATTCATTACTTTAGACTTTAGACCTCATGAGCAAAAAAGTCTGCAATAAACACTGCTGTGCAGTTACATTAAAATTCATGTGCTTTTTTAAACAACTGGATCAAAGTCTGCAGAACTCAAGCAAGTAGCAAATCCGCTCCTTTCTATTTATTTATTTTATGTAGTTTGTGTCTCTTACTGAGTCACAATGACTTCTGAGTGCATTCAGGTGCTTTAAAAACGACTTGAATACTTGTCATATATCGGGGTTGAAGATGCAGGCATTGTTTAGCCGCCTTGCGCCAATCTTTTCCCGCACTAACGAACCTGACTGGGGGTCGTCAGTAGATTCTTGGGACATTTAGCCAGCAATGTTACATAGTATTACGTTACATACCAGTGCTACACATATTTCATGTCAGCCAGTATGGCCTAGTACATCTCTCATGATTGACATTCATTTATGCCATCCAGCTACATTTCCTGACATGACAACCCAATTAACACTAAATCTAGTAAGTATATGTTAGCAATGTCATGGGGATTATTATTATTATTATTATTATTATTATTATTATTATTATTATTATTATTATTATTATTATTATTATTATCCTTGCATTCAAATTTGTCTTTGATCAGTATGACAGCTTTGAGTTATTGTATCTTAAATTCTCATGAATTGTACTTCGATTGCTTAGGATGGTGGTGATATAATTTTTGGGGTAACTGAGGTTGTCTTTCACTGATTATAATCATGCGCAGTCAGTTTAGATTGTATGACATTAAGACATTATGTAACTTTCAGCCATTGTGAGTGGCACAAGAAACAACATGCAAGGCAGGATGACATAAATCTTGTAGGTGTGTGACTTGATAAGCTGCTGACACCCAGCGGAGCGAGAGAGGAGCCAGCCGGTCAACTGAGGGGCTTGTTTTTGATGAAAAGTATTTATTCCACTTTTTGTATAATTTTCATCATGCATACCTTTTCAAGTTAATCATCTCTGTAGAGAGGACTATCATGCTGATATCCACAAGCTCACTGAAACCTGAACCACATCGTCATATGGTTTGTGCATCCACATCCTCCAGTGAAATGTGGCGACAACCAATGGAAATGTTCCAGTGTGACAATTCCCACTTCCACTCGAGCTCCTGGTGTGATTATTTCAGTCCTCCAGCCATCTACATCCGATATCGCAGCATTCAATCCTCTTACACCTGGCATTATGTGCGATATCAGCAGAAAAGTCCCTGCAATGTGTTTTACTTGGCTGGATTCCACCTCAAAGAGTAGCAGGGGTGTGTGGCATGAGCCGCTGTGTTGAAACACATGGATGATTCCTGATTATATTCGAGATATATTTGTGGAGTCAGGGCTGACTTTATGTGTTCTATTTTACTGTGAGTGACAGCTCGGGACGGAATTATGCTAATGTGACATTATGGAGGGTGCACTCTCAGCACACATACACACACATCTAAACAAAACAGGTAACTGTTAGGGATAAATCAATGCTGCTCTGTTGCACCCACCTAAAGGGCTCCTGTGCAAATTAGTTACTTATTCCAATAAAGTCTGATACATTTGTGTGACACTCTGCAAACTATCCTTGAAGCAATGAGAAAAATCATCATGCTAGCTTTACAAATTGGTTTGGGTGAAATCCTTTCAGTGTCGCCCACTGGCCGTGAGTGGGGCTGCACTCCATTTTGACTGTTTTTTTTGTTTTTTGCTGAGACAGCTGCTCAATATTCATGTCTGTTTTGTGCCACTTCCAAGTCAGTTCCAGACATCCTCTGTCTCTTAGCAGAGCCCTTGTGAAGCACCTTTACTCTAAATGGAGTGCCTGCCACAGGTGAAGTACAATCACCCATGCCGGTGTCATTTTCTAAGCTTATGGTGTGCTGGGGTCGCAGGATGAAGGCAGCGGATCCTAACAGGCTCAAACAAGCTTATCATGAGAGTCTGGTGTGTTCTGGGAGTGAAGCTGGAGACCTGAAGGTGTGAGTGAGGGAACCTCTTCGTATTCTGAACCTTGCGTCTCACTATCTGTATGCTAGTGAAGGTACACTATGCCCCTTTTCCACCATACGGTTCTAGCACAACTCAACACAACCTTTTCTGTGTTTCCATTTGGGATAGTACCATGTACCTGGTGCTCCTTTTGGTACCTCCTCTTGTAAGCTTCTGAGCGAGGTCGTTAAAGACAGAGGCAGGTCCAAAGTGCTACCGTGAACACAAGAATCAACCTTCATTTCTTGGTCTTCTCCTCATGCTCCTCATTTCACATGGCTGATGAAGTAGAGACATTTGTGTTTGTGTTTCAAGCTGGTTTCAGTTCACTTGTAACTTCTCTACCTCTCTTCTCTTACTTTTGACAAAAAGCTACAACGTGAGTAGCAAGTTCACCATCACCTCCATTGTTGAGGTATTGTTTATGCGTTTGTGTTGAATATAAAACACAATCATGGAGGTTTCGCGCAGTGGTTGCTATGACAACTCTACTTCCTTGGAATGTAATAGAACAGAACAGTCTGGTACTAAAGTGGGTAAGTGAGTAAGAGTAAATTGAGACGAGTAGCGCTGTGGAGTGGAACAGCGGCATTAGTTTCCTTACAGGGCACATCCTTCTATCCTAGTTGTGACGTTGTGCTTGTGATGATTCGTAGAGGGCGCTGGCGTGAACTGTCAGCCACGTTCCTGTCAGTCTGCCCCAGGGCAGCTGTGGCTACAGACGTAGTTTACCACCATCAGGGTATGAATGTGGAGTGAATGAATAATGGATCCACTGTAAAGTGTCTTTGGATGTGTAGAAAGGTGCTATATGAGATTGATTAGACTGAGACTGCAGATAAACCCCACAGGATGCCATCGACAGGAAAGGCCTCCTGTAGCCTTCAAAGTCGAGAACTCCTCCCCATGCAGTATGAAGGACAGTTTAATCAATCATTATCTGGGGGGCCGACGCCATCTGCTAAGGCTGGTTTATGACAAAGCTTATAGTTTATAGTATAGACCGGCTTGGGGCTCAGGCACCTTTAACCAGCCCTTGAACCAACCCTCAGTGATGCTGCTTGTCAGAATCAGAATCTCTGCTATAGAAGAGCTAATAGTTATTACCGTATTCAGTCTGTTTTGTGTGTGTGTGTGTGTGTGTGTGTGTGTGTATAATTCAGTCTGTTTTGTATGTTATTTTGTGAATATTTACTTGTTATTTTCTTTTATATCCAGACTCAGTATAACAACCAGACTGAGTGTGTCCCTGATCTGCAAGATCCAATGTTGTAATAGTGTATTTTATAAAAAACGGGTCCTATCTTTACCCAATTAATTTTGGCTGGTATTTTTTAACACAAACAAAACTATATTAGCCGTAAGGTATGCTAACAAATATGTTCAACAACATATTAATCCAATGCATACTGTATTTTGTTTGTCTTTGTTTTTTCTTTGAATGTTTCTACAATGTACCAGGCTGTAAGGACTGCAAGGCACGCACACACACACACACACACACACACACACACACACACACACACACACACACACACACACACACACATTTACTGCTCTGATAAGAACAATAGAGGAAGAGTTATAATACTTTCTTTGTACTCTGGAGCAGAACTGTCTAACTCGTGCATCTGATTCGGATCTAAAGCAAAACAAAGTGCCCTTATTATGTAGAGATACAGAAGCAGTGCAGCCTCTTTGATGGAGAAGTTATAATGCCTGTCAGAAAGCAGAAGAACAAAAACAGTATGGAGCAGATAAAAGACAGAAGAATGATGAGCTTTTTTCTAATGCAAAAACATCCCTCATTAGCTGCTATGCTTCATGAATGACAGTAATAATGTCATGCATTTGTGGCAAGTGACATTTGTCATCTGCTGATGTCACAGTAATGTGCCCAGAATGTCCAGAGCTTTGCATGTTAAACATTCCTGCATATGCACACACACACACACACACACACACACACACACACACACACACACACACACACACACACACACACACACACACTGTCTTTAAATATGTTTAAACTGCACCTTCAACTACTCTGATTCCTTGCTTGAGAGGCACAAACTAGTTTAAAGGTTTCATCACGGTCCTATCAGCGCACAGGAGCTGGAAGCTGGAAGTTGTATTTCAATACCACGGGAAACCCATGTACAATGTATAAAAAAAACCAGCCAAACACAAACAATTAAGACATAGAATGAATAGAGTTCTCCAGCATAATTTTGGTCCTTCGTTAACTTCCACTCGCGGTTTATGCTGGAGCCAGTCCCAGCTGTCAATGGGCTAAAGGCGGGGTTCACCCTGGGTAAGTCACTGCTTCATCTATGGCCAAATTAGAGTAACCAATTAACTATTAAATCTATTTATTTTGAGTGGGAGGGAGCCAACGACCCAGACACACTGTGAGATGACAGTGCCCCTTAATATTATTGTAAGTGGCTGGGGTAGACGTGCACTTACACACTGGTTTGGAGTCGCTCGGTCACATCGACCTAAACAAAACCAAACCATGTGTTCATTATGCACCTGCTTGTTCATACTGCCTCCCCACTCTGTGTGCGCACCAACACTGGGTGGAATAGAGGGAATTACACCTCTGGACTTGAATACATGAGAAGATACACAAACCTACAAGAAACAAGAAAACATGAACAAGAATGCAATGAGAGTTGTGACAGCTTGACGTGTTGTGACACATTAATGTCATGGTGATGGTTAATGTGAATAGGAAACCAACACTGTACCAAATACATACCATGGCCTCAGAGTGAGACAATAAAACATTGCATGCCTAAGGTAAAAATTCAGAAAGTGAACACAAAACTTTTGACGTTATGGCACAGCCTGTGTCTGAACTACTCCATGTGTACAAAATGCAGATACAGGTTTTCCCTGCAGCCATCACATGATAAGAAATTAGTTTTCTCTCACATTTTGAGGAGCTGAGCAATAGCGAAGAGGTATAGACCATTAAAAGCTGTGCACTCAGCTCCTCACATAGAGTTGTTATCTCTTTGGTTGTGCTTTGAACGGTTTGAGGCATCTAAAGTCAAAGCTGAAATAATTAGAGTTTCGAGGCCACTGAACTGCACCAACTCTGGCGGTGGATCGTGACAAGAGCTGCATGTCAACCTAATGGCTTTCATCAGAGATGATCGATGACAAGACCAAACCCAACAACTCACCATTGACCCCAAATCAAACAACAACAGGTCTTTTACCTGGTAATTTCATATTGTCTAATTATTTTTCCTGTGTTCCATGGACACTGGTACATGCTTTTGAATCATTATTTAAAGAATTCCATAATATGACACCAGATACTGAAATATACATATAATTTGGACAAAGTAACAGCAAGGACATGAGAGGACTGTTTTTCTTATTTTTGGGCCAAGACAGTTGTGTGACTCCCAGTGCTTGTACCCCAAGATACATAAATAGATCTAAAGGTGGCTGTAAACATCTGTGTTCAGTGGCTTCTCTGTTGACCCTGTTTCTGCATCAGCGTCGCTCATCCTGACATCGGCTGTGTGCACATAGAGCGAATGCTGACCCTGCAGGGAAAGTGAGCAGCAGAAATTACAAAGCCTGACTTCTGGTGTTCAGCTTTGCGTCTCAACGGACGTCTTACTGAAAGCTGGTGCAATTAGAAAAATTGATATCTCCCCGGGTGGTTGCAGGATGCAAAAACCCGTAGAATGCCGATGTGTGCAGAACTCATTCAGCACCCGGCCTGTTTGGCAGTCTAGCAAAGCCTTGTGGACGATCCTGCACATGCTCAGTTTGAGCGTCTCTCCACTGTACACACACACACTCACTGATTTCATCAGTGCAGACTGCACTCCAGCAGTTGCCATAGTACATTTGTAGGAACCTGAAAATTACTCAGTTTCAGTAAATTCACTCATATTTTCAACATACTTCAGAGCATAGGATATGACAAAAAATAAACCTCATATCTGCTTTCACCACGTCACAAAGAATCATGACAGGGGGCAGCGTAACAATAATCTTAGCGCTCGGGCTACGGACAGCAAACATTTAACATAATAAAACATTTTTTGTAGTGCAGTTAGTGCAGTTGCAAGTGTAATGCTATCGCCAACTTCCTGAGCATGATATGTTAGCTGTGTTACAATACACTATTTACACCGTTGCAGTATAACACTGTGCTTTGTGTTTACGACCTGCCATGGGCTCAATCCTCTCATACTGCTGCTGTGTTGACGTCACCACCCATGTTTATGTGTTGAGGAGAGCCATGGGAGCCAGTGAGCATCTGAGATACCCAGAATAAAATGAAATATGATGCACTGTGACAAGTGGACTCAACAGCTTCACTCTGTTGGAGGCTGACGGAACGGAAGGTCCGGTAAGACGTATTGTGTCGCTTCCTGTTTTCACCTCCTGTTTTGAAAAGTTAGTCTGCGACACTTCTCCGCTCCACATTTATCGCCTGCCCAATCCTCTCACCCTTTTTTCTATCTAACACCACCCCTACTTCGCCACCCACATAGCGCTCCTTGTCTGTTACTCTTTCGCTAAAATCCCACAGTCATACTGGTCTTTTCACTGTCCGCTAGCTAAAGCTACATGCTAGCAGCTAGCATGGCTCCCCTTGCTTTCCTCTGGCTCTGTCTTGCTAAGCCTGCCACATGTTTAGCTACTCCCCCGCCTCCTATAGCAATACTGGTACATGTAAGAGATGTAGTTTATTCTCTGCTTTGGAGGCGAGGATTAGGGAAGGCTCTGCACCTTTTGGGATAGCATAGCTGCGATAGCAGCTGCGATAGCTTGAAACTGCTGGCTAAGGCTAAAGGTAAATACAGTAAGATTGTTATTCATGCCGGCAGTAATGACATCCGTGCCAATCGGAGGTCACCAAAGTTAGTGTTAAATCGGTGTGTGATCTCACCAAAACAATGTCGGAGACCGTCATTTTCTCTGGTCCCCTGACAAATAGAACAAGTGATGACACGTTTAGAAGCACATCTTCACTCCGTTGCTGGCTTTCGAGGTGGTGTCCCGATAATGATGTGGGCTTCTTAGACAACTGGCAGCCTTTGTGGGGAAAATCTAGTCTCATGAGAAGAGATGGCATCCATCCCACTTTGGAAGGAGTGTCTCTTTTATCTAGAAATTTGTAAACTTTTCTTAGATCGCCCCCAACCTGACTACCCAGAGGTGAGATCAGAATGCAGAGCAGTAGTCTTACACACTTCTCTGCACCTCTAGGACAGTCACCCACCCAGAATCCTTTAGTCTTTCCCCCGACAACCCATATAAATATAAATCAAACAGGGGTGGGATCTCCCACAATAATCTAATACAAATAAAAAACACCAACAAAATCCACTTAAACAGAAAACAAATGTGGTCTCCTCAATATTCGATCACTGTCATCCAAAGTCCTGTTAATTAGTGAACTTATATCCAATCTGGAACTCAGCATGTGTTTTTTCACAGAAACCTGGTTACACCCTGATGAATATGTCAGACTTCATGAATCCACGCCACCCTGCCACACTAACACACACATTCCTCATAACACTGGCCGTGGAGGAGGTGTTGTAGCCATCTATGACTCTGCTCTACAAATGAATCCCAATGCTAAACCAAGATTCAGCTCCTTTGAAAGTGGAAAACACAACAACCACCAGTAATTGTTGTAGTGTACTGTCCACCAGGCTCATATTCAGAATTTCTAAATGACTTTACAAAATACCTTACAAATATAATCCTCAGCAGTGACAAAACTTGTCGGTGACTTTAATATTCATGTTGACATTGGGTGTGACAGTCTAAGCACAGCATTTATTTCAATATTAGACTCTTTTGGCTTATCTCAGATGGTTGATAAGCCAACTCATTGCCATAATCACACTCTTGACTTCGTTCTAACATATGGCATTACCTTTCAAAACCTCACTATATTTCCTCAGAACCCTCTACTATCTGACCATCACCTAATATCGTTTGAATTTGAGTTGCTAGACTTCCAGCCAGAAAAACAATACCCACAAGATGCCTTTCATACATTCAAGTGACTGAATTTAAGGAAGCAATTTACCCTGTGATTAACTCAATTCACCTGCACCACACAGCTGAGGGTTCCGATTCAACCTCCAACCCCTCGCTAATCGATAGTCTTGTCCATGATACTGCAGGCTCAATGCATGCTATCCTAGACTATATTGCTCCACTAAACGAAAAACTACTAAAACCACAGAGATCGCGCCATGGTACAACTCAGAGACACACAAACTGAAACATATTGCACCAACTAGAACGTAAATGGCGCTCCACACAGTTAAAGGAGCACTGTGCAACATGGAAGGACAGTCATAGGGTGTACAAAAAGGCTCTTCACGACACCCGAGCGGCATACTACTCAATACTAATAGAAGAAATGCCATGGAGTACCTCAGGGGTCTGTGCTAGGATCATTATTATTATTTATTCTGTATACACTCCCCTTAGGCGACGTGATTAGGAAACACTCCATAAATTTCCACTTTTATGCAGATGACACACAAGTATACTTGTCAATCAAACCAAATGAAATCAATCTCCATCTCCAAAGTTTCTCCAGCTGACATCTACCCCCGGACAGACATGGACTAGAGCCTTACATGCATTCTTGGACGTTTTATTTTTTTTTTATTAGCCTTCACAAGCTGACCTGTTCACTGCTTCTCATATGCTCATCATCTGTGCATGTAACACCTATTGCTGGTCTGTGTGTCCCAGGGAGGGGGATTCCTCTTTCTTCCTGAGGTTTCTGCCTCTTTTTCCCCTATTATAAGTTTTTTTTTTTTGGGCAGTTTTTCCTCAACCCAATTGAGGGTTTAGGACAGAGGGTCTAGCAATGTACGGACTGTAAAGTCCATCAAGACAATTGTAAATTGTGATGTTATAGCTATAGAAATAAAAATGTATTGAATTGTTACACATGCACATTGATTGATTACTGTCAGGCAATAACAAGTTGCTCTATATCTAGTGTTTGCATCAACAACATTCTAACCAAGATGATGAGGTCATGTGAATGTGTATATCTATATTTTTCTCTAAATTGCACTGGTTGGTGGCTGATATTCAATCTTAACTCTGAATGACATGCAGCCAGAAGAGTAGATGTAGAGATTGTCTAATGCAGTTGGAATAAATGCCTCGAATTTGCAGTAAATGCAGTTGTGACTATGAAAATGGTCCTTCAACTATGAAATTAATTTCAACTTTGATAATCAACACTTGCAACCAAATTCCAGTACAACCACACTGACCTGCACATCTGAGTCTGGGTTGCTTCAGCAAGGAAGCCCAGACTTCCCTCTCCCCCACTATTTCTACCAGCCCTTCCGAGGCGCTCCCAGGCCAGCTGCAACATATATTCCCTCCAGCGTGTCCTGGGTCGACCCTGAGGTCTCCTCCCAGTCTGTCATGCCCGTAACACCTCCGATGGGAGGTGTCCAGGAGGCCGAACCTTCTCAATGGGCTCCTTTCAAAACGGAGGAGCGGTGGCTCTACTTTCACTCCCTCCTGGATGCCCGAGCTCCTCACACTATCTTGTTTTTAAGTGTTCTTTTTCATTATTAGAAATTCAGACAGCTCAGTCAGATGGGGTTACAGTGGATCCCTGGTGTATGGTACCTACAGTACATGCCAACACAGAGTAATTTACACACTCCTCAACCTATATCTAAGACTGAGCTCAGCCACCCTACGAAGAAAACCCATTTCGGCTACTATCTTGTACCAGCGATGTTGTTCTTTTGGCCATGACTCAAAGTTCATGACCATAGGTGATGGTATGGAAAATAGATCAACCAGTAAATGAATAGTTTCGCCTTATAAACTCCCTCTTCACCACAACGGACCAGTTGAGTGACCGCATCACTCATCTCTGTAATTCAGTGGCGAAAACATGCGGGCGCAAGTAAGGTGATACAACTTTAAAGTCAATCCCTGATCTCCTTCCTCGGCTGTCCTGGTTTTAAGTACATGGATGGACATCCTTATGCTTGAACAAGGTTTTAGTTATGGCCAAGCTGAAACTTGCACTGAAGTCCAATAAATGAACACCACTTGGGTTCCTCGACACCTCACAACCCTCCAGGTCTCCCCAGTCGAGGTGCTGTCCAGCAAGGACTCCAAAAAGGGTGGAATTGCTGCTCGGTGCTTAAGTACAGACAACAATCAGGACCTGGTCCCCAACCGGAAGGTGCAGGGATGCCACCCTTTTGTCCATCCGGGTAAACCCCAACATGCAGGCTGGGAGGCTGTGGGCTATTAAAAAGCCCAGGCTGGCCTTCCGCCTTTCACCAGAGGCCACTTCAGCAAAGGAGAGAGTCAAGAACTCTTCCACAAGTTCCCACTCCTTCCCCACCAATGGCTTGACAGATGGAAAGCCAGCTTCCATAACCAGGGATCAGACGGCCATGACCCCCGCCTGCTGCCCAGTCTCCACTGCACCAGACCCTTCCTGTTCCTCTTGCAGGTGATGGGCCCACATCACATAGGAAGGACATTTCCTGAAAACTACTCAAGCCTCAATAATTCAGAGAAAAAAAACACATCCTCAAACACTGGAGTACTTCCACAGCCACTTTGCCACTTAAATCAATATATGACAATAAAAACGTGTGTGCGTGAAGGCTCCATCAGATGAATACTGTACCAGTGGGTTGTGTTGTTCATCGTTACAGTCCACTTTCAATCAGCCTCAGCAGTTTGTTTCACTTACCTGTGGAGAACAGAAAAAGAGAACATCAAAAAATTACATCCTGCGTTCAGTGTGCTGCATCAGCATGAGCAATGGATTTATCCATTCATTAAACTCATTGGCCAAAGGGGAATCAGAATTTGATTCAACAGAGATTATTCAGAACTTGATCACATGTGACACACACAGCTACTTGAATTCAAATAAGCTGACCTGCCGTTTTTGTAATTTAAAAAAAAGTGGCTGCATAATATTTGTGTAAAATGTGTAAACACATTACAAAAATGATAACTCTGAAATAGGAGAGTTATCCTGTCATTCATGCTGCTCTAACAGTGACCTCAGAATGCAGCAGTTTCACTATATTTGACTAGTAAATGCAGTTTTACTTGTCTTCATTTAGTAGTAACAGGTAATAATGGTGATGCAATATTGTACAAATACAACTGATTATTGAAATTGTGTCTGGTCTTTAAAAATAAAGTACAGATCCGGGCTGGTGTGTTGAACTGTGCTGACACTTGTGTGACACTTTTAAAAGTGTTCTTCATTGTAGCTTCAAGCTTATTTGCATCTGTGGTCCATTGGCAGGTGACAATCTAAATACACTAGATTCATAAAGCAGACAAAAGCAGTGTACAAGAAGATAGGAAAAAAGACAAACCACATATGCATTCCTTTGTACACCATTATCAAATGATCTGAGTGTGTTAGGCAGAAGGCATGAAGAGGACGGTTCTCCAAAAACAATTTGCTGTCTCTAAAACACAGTTTGTCTGGTTTATCAGAGGATAGACCACAGTTATTTTCCCAACATTGCTCTTGACCAAGCTCAGGATTGAACAATGTCTTCTTATTTCGTCACCCTGATTTCAAGTTTGGCCTGCAGCCTTGGCCCTGATGGAAACTGGTCATGAAAAAAGGATGCACTTTCTTGTCTGCTGGGCACTTGAAACAGCTGGACTGCAGAAGTACTCCTCAACTACTTGATAGTTTTATCAGATGTGTGCGACAATGACAGTGACAGAGAGGGACGAGAGGAGGACGTAGGTGAGGTTGTTGGGAGGTAAAACAAGTCGTAGGGCCTCGTACTGAAAGATTATCCACATTTTCCTACTGGAATTAGAGGAATCAAGTTCTCTGTTGCCAGCTGGCTTCACAGCAACAAATTTCATTCCAGAACATTAAACTACTAACTACATGACTACATCTGTGTGTGTCTATGAACATGACATGACCGTTCAGACTCACACTGCAAAAAATCTGAGACAAGTTCTGTTTTGAACGACACATATAAAAGTGGTCCACGTCTGATTTGTAAAAAAAAGATAGAAAAAAGTGTTCAGTCAGAAAAATCTGAAAGAAATACGATTTTAGTTTTATTTCATGTATCTAATCACCTTCTTCTTTCATTTATGTGTTTATTCCTCCAGTTTTTCCTTGTACATCCTTCCCCTTGTCTTTAATTATTTTAAATTATTCTTGCGTTGTGGGCTGAGTGTGTGGATTTATTTATTTATGCACTTTGCATCTTTATGAAATGAAAATTCCTATATAAAGACATTGATTGATTGATTGATTGAGGAAAAAATAAAAATTTGCACCACCTTTGCCTGCAGTGTGAACATCAGAGATGTGATGTCTGATCTAACACGAGAAAGACATTAAAGTCTGTGAAGTGTACAGCCTGGCTGTGTAGCCTCTCCTCTGTGACGTTAGTATAAGGACATGCTGTCAGAACCACAGATAACAGGTTTTCACAAACGCTGAGAGGAAACATATGACTGATTTCCACCAAACCATCAGTCGCCAGCCATCTTTTGAAGTGCTCTTAAAATGTGATGGGACACCTGTCAAAAAATCCTTCATTGTGTCTGAAGGACAGGATAGCTGATGATGGGTCACTTGCAGACTTTTGTTTACTTCTCCCTGACACAAATGAAGCAGTGTCATAAAAAATGTTATTACCAAAGAAAAACTCTGCTGTTTGCGTGAATCTTCCCTTTGTCTCAACATAAAATAATTGTCCTAATGAGATACTAATACATTTGGTGATGTGACTTCACCCTTTTCTTTCATTGTATTTCATTGCCTCACAGCTCATTTTTTCAATATCCGTCACAAAAGCTCTGCTGATGCTGCCTTGAGTTTCTGTGGAACACATTCTGCCTCTGGATGGACGATTTGTCAATTTAGACCTGCTTTCAATATCAATCCCATTTCACAGCAACATTATTCTTTCTTTCTTGTAGCTTTTAGCCATTTTTTTCTTTCTATATCTGACTGCATATCCTTAATGTTTTTTGATTAAAGTTCTTGACTGACTTGGCTGCCCGCAATGGTGCGTTCTGAAGAAGGTGAATTCCAATTGTATCGGACGTCTGAGGTCGTAATGTCGTAACAGTGAAGTAATTTCCGGATAGCGTTCTAAGTTCTTCACAACATAGCAGGTCAGCCACCTTCTTTAAACAACTCTGTATGCAGCAACAACATACAACTACACAGTAACAACATTCCCATCAACAACATAATAGCTTTGTGCGTACGAAATAGAACAAAATTGAACACAAAAGACCTAAGTGAGACATAAATGATAGAAAAAAAATAATTATACTGACAGATAATACTGCACCAATTACATCATATTGAATTCTAAACTCAGGGTTTGAAAGCCACATGTCTGATATTGGAGGTAAGGGGGCTATTTGTAACTTCCTGTCAGCAGATTGGAAAATGACCTCAGAGAGGAATTGGATCACGATGTAGTGTGAATAAAGCAGCAGATGTAATGATGCAACAAAACTCGAATGACTGCCCTCCGAGCTCTGCAGCCAAAATGTTCAACCCCAATGCTTAAACATATTTAACTTTGAAAGGGTGCGCGTCAAATTAGAGAAGACTGGAGCTTTGACAGGTGTACAAAGCATTTTAGGACAGAAAGCAATAGGGACTAATTACTGACATTGAGGTTCAGACTAAATGGGCCTTGATAGTGGTGTGTTATTACACTCACATAGATTAACAGCCAGTCTAAATGAAGGAGGATGGAGGATAGGAAGTGAGTGATGAGAAGAATTGGATGCTTTGACAGTTGTGAGCAATGTCAGTCTGACAAAGCCACATTCAGGTTTATTTTCCCATCAAATACATTTGGTTCAGCCACTTAGCAAGTGGTATTGTACAACAACAGTGTGTCCTTCTAATCAGGCTTTAATGAACCTATTCAACCTTAATGGTCAATAGGAAGCTGCAATGTGTGCTTGTACTGAAAGCCCCTTAAACCCTGTTTGATTTCATAGGAATGGACAAATGAGGAGATTAGTAAGCAGTGCTGGCCCTGACCAATTTGGTGCCCTGGGCAAGATTTTAGCTGCCGCCCCCCTTGCATCGCAGCAGTCAGCTTCACAATCAGTTTTCATACACTCATACAGAAACTGCATGTGCGTATTCAAGATTCTATTTCTTTGAGTAAATCACAATTGTGCCCTGAGCACAACTGCTTTGTAATGTAAACGGTAATTTAAAATGAAACTCAACCAACTTAGTTTCAATACCAACACAGTGACATCAAACTATAGAACAAATAAAGGAGGAAATCAAAGATACATTCCAACACCAGAACCAATTATGTTCCACTAAATGCTGTAATTGTGTTTTTATTTACAAATGGCAATGGACCAAGTCACTGGTAAACAGTGGTAAAAGCAGTTTTTATTTCATGCTGCTACTATCATTCTTGTGATTGATGCATTACGCACTGCAGCAGCACGTAACACGGGCGACTGGAGCGACCGACGGCGACGGCGATGCTATACGTCTATCATTTTCATGTTTTTCTTCCACTGCGTCACTTTTTTCCTTCCCTGGGCGCTGGGTGGTTTCAGTCTTTTGGACATGGTGATTTTTTTTTCTCTCCCTGTTCTCTCCCTGCCTATACTGCCTATACCCAGGGTATACCCGGCTCTTTTAGTAAGTTAGTGAGGGCGGTAAGATGTAATGTCAGCTGAGGTCCCAGATGTTTCAGATTCAGGTTTGAAAAACAGCAGGTACATTTATGTATGAAATGTTAAATGCTAAAATTAAATATTAAGATTCGGGCCACACGGTGGAACAGTGGTTAGCACTGTTGCCTCAAAGCAAGAAGGCCCCCGGGTTCTCCATCTTCCTCCCACCTCCAACAGCATGCTGAGGTTAATCACTCTAAAGTGCTTGTAAGTGTGAATGTGAATGGTTGTCTGCCTTTCTGTCTGTGATGAGCTGGTGACACGCCCAGGTTGTGCCCCGACGCTCACCCCTTGACAGAAAGGATCGGCTCCAGCACAGCCGAGTACACAGCTCCAGAGACGAAAACAATGTCTTGGAGGAAAGACAGAATCTCAGGCAGAGTGGAGAGTGTCACAAGAACTACAGAGAACTACAGAGAAAAATCTGAGAGAGTTAGTGTGTAGGTGGATGTGTGATGGATGTGAGATGTGAGATACAGAGGTGCTGATACAGGGGACCAGGTGTGACAGTCAGGTAACACTGAAGAACACTTCTTTATTTGTATTATATATATTTTTAAATGAGAACCTTTCGGCATACAGTTTTTATCTTATACTATTTGTTTCCATTTTAATAAATTCATTGCTCTCACTGTTGTTTCTCGACCTCTTTGTTTACTTCCTTTTACTGTTCCAATCCACCTGATGGAAGAGTAATTTATACAATTTCTAGATTTATCTTCCACTATCAAGTTGTTTTTAATTACTTCTATGTGATGCCATTGCCCATCTGACAAGTGCTCTATGAGGTTATATTATTATTATTATTATTATTATTATTATTATCATTATTATTATTATTATTATTATTATTATTATTATTATTATTATTATTATCATTATTCTGTCTCTCAATCCAATACCACTATACCATAGATATTTGTGGAAAAAAAAGCTTGTGTTTAGTTTTGTGAAATACACCCCCCACACACCATGTCTACAGACATTATATGACAAAGGTTAAAGGTTATACACACCAATACGCAGTTTAATTAACTAGTACTTTAAAACTCAACAAATATCATGGAAACTCATTTGACACTTGTATTGATCACTTATTGGAGCGTCAGCCGCAGCCTCATCCACACTCCAAAGTTGAAACATCTATGAGAAAATGAGCAGAAGCATCAATGTATCAGCTCTGACATGTAATCAGCAGTGTCTCCGATAGATACTGGATGCAGGAACAAATAGAGGGCATACGGATACCGAGGCGTAATAAAAACACACACACAGACTCCGGACGTCATCGTTATAAGCACATACGGTATAAGCATCAAAAGCAGCACCTTTCTGATGAAGATGCACAACAACACTTACTGATTGTGAAAGACACCTCCAGTGACAGATTGCCTCCACAATAGGTATTGGCTTTGTTTCAGAGGCCCAAGTTGAAACACAGTCTGGAAATTCATTTCATGCCTGATTTAGTGGGCGCTTTAATGCACCTGATATCATCAGCATCGCAGCCACTTCATCTTTGTCTCATGATATGAAGGAGAAAATGAGGAAATAATATTTTTTGATGGAAA
>CAAKHB010007501.1:137094-162645 GCA_901007665.1 Aeoliscus strigatus | reverse complement strand
AAAGTCAGACATTTGGCTGAGTGGTGGTGGTGGTGTGTGTGTGTGTGTGTGTGTGTGTGTGTGTGTGTGTGTGTGTGTGTGTGTGTGTGTGTTTTCAGGTGATTAATTCAATAAATGATGGTCTTGAAACTCCATTTGTTTATAAATGTGTTTAATGCTGAAACTACGTTTCTATATTATATCATTTAAATAACAGGAAATGATTTCTGAATTAGGCATCTGAGCCATAAATAAGAAAATAGCTCAACCTCTAAATAAATAAGAAAAACCTCTTACTGTCAGTTCGAAAAAAATCAAAAAGCATATTTTATTTAAATCTTGACATATTTTCCTGTTGCTTCAGTCAGCAGAAGTCTGAAGGCTTCAGATTGGAAATTTGCTTTGAGCTTATCAGTTTACAATGATTTTTCAGCAGAAGTCTCAAAATACATTTTTTATCACTTAATGTCTCAAGCCACACGTATAATCTATCCCCTCCAAATCTACTGGGCGTTGTGTTTTCACACATTTCAGATACATCATTTTGTGTGTGTTTGTGTATAATAATTTGAGTGTAAATATCCATGAAACTCAACAGAATAGTTATTTCGCTCTCGTGTCACAAATTACACTATTGACTGAATACAGCAATTACTTTTCTCCTCAGTAACAAATTGGAATTAGCAACAATGTAGCCCAACACAGCAGCGAGCCTGTCATCTGTTCCGGAATGTACATGAAGAGCCTCCTCAGAGTCAAGGTTAAACACCATGGAACATTGTCTGCATGTGATTAATGCATCAAATAAATGTCAAGCTAACTTATTAGCCAGTCAGGAAAAAAAGAAGAATCTTTAAAATGATGGATGAGGCAATGCAACGAATATTAATGACTCGTTATTAACCAAAAATTCATGGGCAGAAACGTTTTACAATTCCTTCTTTATGGGGAATCACAAAAATGTTGTATTGTTATATAGGTTAATAGGTTATTAAAAATTGAACACCGTGGCAGTAAATTGTACACCCTGCCCCCCTAGAAAAAGAAAAAAAAAATACTAAAAACCGACTTTTACTGATATGCTGAGTTTCAGCTCAACCGTGACTTCACTAGTGTTATATGATGGCTTCCTGCCACAACTTTCTGATTACTGGAGATAACTGCTTAATGACGATCGTTCCACACGCTGTGAAAAATACGGGCAGCATTAAATCTCTACTTCCTGTTTAGAGGTAAACAATAAAATACTGTCTCATGATTGTCTGAGTTTTCGATTTCCAATAGTCAGTTGGGTGGTCTGACTGATGCTTTATAAATCCTAACTGCTTGTCTTCACTACCGCATAAAGAGTAATGGAAAGACGTTTGCAGTTCTCTGCAACAGGAAGTGAGATACTGTGTGCGTCAGGTCTAATGCATTAATCCAAAGTATTTTTTTCCCAGCATGCAACTGGCCACAATTACTGTTGCCGAATTGAGCAGTCAGCAGGAAGTACAGAGATTCATCTATTATTACGCAGGAGGAATTGGAAAACAACTTGACATTTATCTGTCCAAATTACCAGAGAGCTCCTCTGTCACATTGGTATTCAGGTCATTGGTAAACAGTCATATTTCCTCAGATGCAGCCATTCTGTGACATATTACCGACTTAAATGCATCACAGCAAACACTGAATTACATCAAAAGGGCAATCCCAAGTTGTCAGGTTGAACAACCAAACCCCCAATTTCATTGCAAATAATAACAAGCTTCCAGCCTGTGATCATTTTCAGGTGAACATCAGAACCATGGTATGTGCTGGAGGCAGAGCAGCGGTTAACCCCAGCGTGAGTCAGACAGTCCGGCCCTTTGCCAAAAGGGATGTTTCAAATGCTGATTAAAAAAACAATGGAAAAATATATAGAAACTATATAGAAACTTCATCAGGTTCTGAAAATACTAAAATCTCCTTAATTTATTCATTTATCAAAGCTGGCTTCCTTCTAGGATTATTTCCCCGCTCCCTGTCAAACTGTTTAAAGTTTGCTTTTACAAATAAAACAAGAAATATGGTATTAAATTAACGGACGACACATTGGGGTGGATTCCTGGCCTGGGATCTCTCTGTGTGGAGTTTGAATGCTCTCCCTGTGTCTGTGTGGGTTCTCTCCGAGTACTCCGTTTTCCTCCCACCTCCAACAGCATGCTGAGGTTCATTGGTCACAGTAAATTGTCCGTAGGTGTGAATGTGAGTGTGAATGGTTGTCTGTCCTTCATGCTGGTGATTTGTCCAGGTAGTACTCTGATGTTCACCCGTTGACAGCTGGGATCAGATCCAGAACAACTGAGACCCGGAACCGGAGCAAGTCGTAAAATGTGAATGAATGAGTATTACATGAAATTAAAATATATTAAACCGATATAAGAGTTTGCATTTTATATTATGTCAATTACTTGACATAATACTTGACTAATGCAATGTTTCTATGTGTTGGACTATATATAAATATGAAATACAGAGGCTTGGCTTCAGTGTTTATAATGGGTCATAAGATCTGCAGCTGCAGAGCTGCGGCAAAGTAAATAAAATCACTTCAAGTCAACTTTTCATGCAGTGAATGTGAGCTGAAGAAACACAGAACCTCCTTAACTGCCACTAAAAACACCTGAGTGTCTCCAATGGGAGTTGGGTGTGTGCGTGCCCCCACTCTGTGATGAGCTGCTGAGACAGACGATCCGATCTGACCACAGCACCCACGACAAACACATGTGACAGCAGTCCTATGTTATACCCTGAGAAGGGTTGGCTTTTAGTCGTGTGTGTGCCGTGGATTTTTGCAGCAGTAGCATCAACTTTCAGGAGCGGAGGGTTGGAGGTTGGGGGGCAGTCTCACCTTTAAATGAACACATCGGTTTTCATAACTGGCATTACAGAGAGGTGCCGCAGGTGTGAAAAAAAAAAAAAAAAATCAAATCCAAACAAAGCACCGGGGTCGTATCCTTGCGCAGGCGGTTGACGTGTGTGTCCTGTTTTTATTGACTTGTCCTCAGCCTTTGATTGTATTTACCATTTATTTTAGCAGAGAGTCTGAAGAGCATCCATGGTATCGATCCCCGCCCTCACCCAACCCTTGATGGACTTTTTTATCTGTGTGCTTGGTTGTGAGAGTTGATGGTGTTGTTTTACCCAAGGTTCTATTTTCTTTCTCGTCTCTCGTCAAAGGGGCGTGTCTAGTTGTATAACATTAGGTGCTGGGTCCTGAACATGGCCCATCCTTCACGTGTTTACTGTGTGTTCAATTAGCAGTATTAAGGTGGATTATTTTCTCTATCATTCTTTCTTCAGCTGTGACAGGAAGCTGAGCCTCAAGAACTGAACGGCCTGTGATGCTGTATGCGTTTTTGTCTTTATTCCCTCTAACAGGCTTTTCGTCTAACGTCAGTGTGGTCCTGCTGGTTGTTCTGCTAATTGCCATCTGCTGGATCTCCTTTATTCAGCAACATATTATTACCACTGTACTATAATCATTGTCTGTCCATACGGCATCTGTTGCTGCTCTGTCCGTCCCATGGAGACACGTCCCTCTTTCTGAGGTTTCCGCCTTTTTTTCCCCTGTTAAAAGCGTTCTGACAGTTTTCCCTCACCCTGATGGAGGGTTTAAGGCCAGAGGGTGTATGGTGTATGGAGTCCACACAGACGATTGTAAATGATGTTGTTGGGCTGCTCAAATGATTTGAATTTTAAACAGTTATTGTTTTCCTTGGACCTTTAGAGTACTTTTATGTTGAGCATCAGCTGGCTGCTCAGCTCGCCTTGGAGAGTACAGCATGATTACCGCTTCTCCCAGAACGCTGACGTCCACTCATGCGACTCTTAGAAAGAACGAATGAGCAAATACAAATGTGAACAAATGTTCATTTATCACTTCTATGAATGTGAGCTTTGGCGGACCAAGCTCCAAGCTCTTGTCCCCTTCAGCTCCACATCATCCACTGATGATTTTCACATTGACTGTGTGATTGGTTTAATGCTTGTCTTATATTTTCCTTTAGGTTTCCATTTTGGACGCTATGATGCTGATTTATTGGTGTTTTTTTCAGAAATTACATATTTGTGCACATGTGAGAGCACATGAGGGGTTTCACAGAGGAGCGAAACACCACCCAATGCAGAGGGTTCATTTGCCAAAGAAACCGAAATGGGCTCATTGATTTTTGTTAATGTTACACCAGTCCCAACTGGCGTCCGGTCACTTGCCTGTGCTGTTTTTCTCTTGATGTTTGTCTCCTTCTCCATTCCTTTTTTCGTCTGCAGCATCCCACTCGTCAAAATTTGTGACACCCCCAAACAAGTTGAAAAAAATGTTAAAATCAACCATTTTCCTCCTCAAATGTCCAGTTGTTACCGCTGACAGCTGCGCTAGTGCGCTGTTTAATGTTGCCATGGATGGATATTAGAGAACATTACACCGTCAAATGACAGCGAGATAGTCCAACAATTGTCGCATCTTAGCTTCTAGACCACGTCTCGCCCCACAAGTCATCTCTGTTCTTCCTAGTAACATCAAATCGTCCACCTTTAAACAAGCCCGAGCACCCTGTCAACGATGTGACCTTCAAGCTTGAAGAGTCAATACTGAATATTTCTGAATGGTTCTTCAATTATTCATGACAGTCGACTCTCAGGCATTTTCCTCACAACCGTCCTTTGCTTTGTTCTGTGTTGGTACTGCTAAGTTCACTGGCAGCGCCTTTTATGAACTTGTTGTATTATTCATCGGCAAGTGTCCCCACGCACATTCTAATGCTGCTGAACAAGGTCCCAATGCAATTACATGACGAATGCCTTAATATGTACTTGGCATCGAGGACAGCGAGCTCAGCTGCGTGCACACTCCCTTTCTGACACACACGCACACACACACACGATGATACGCATGTAAAACACGCCTGCTTTCCACGATGTGTCAGGGAAATCAAGAGCTATTATTCTTTGACATCCCTGGTGGAAATGAAAGAGTGACGCTATACAAAGAAACACACACACACACACAGAGACTGATAACTATTCATCTAAAACGCACAGACTAGAGAGTTTATTGTTATTTCACATTTCAGTTCATGTTTACCTTGAACTGTGGCAGATGGATTGTTTGTATGTGGCAGAACGCTACACAGACATCCACTAAGGTGCTCATTACCTTCACGATGATTTGTTGGAGTTTCTTTGTTATGTTCATTTTGTTTATTTACTATTTACTATATTTAGTAGTAGTAGTGTGTGTGTGTGTGTGTGTGTGTGTGTGTGTGTGTGTGTGTGTGTGTGTGTGTGTTGCCTAATCCACTCACATTCATGCTCGTTGGCAGGTGCTGCTGCTATACGAGGAGCCCAGCTGCTAATAAATTCACACGCATTCACCGTCTGATGGAACCAGCATCAGGAGGAAGCACCAGGAGACATTTGATGCCCATTCTACCTCATGACAAACACCTGAGTGTCAATAAAAGACAAAGAATAATGCTCTGAAGGCCTTCACGCATCAGGTTTATATTCAACAGACCTGTTCACAAGTCAAGCAGACATATAAAACTAGACACAGGTACAGTGAATGGTTGCCAAGCAAAAAACTTGACTTGTCACCTATGAGTTAGCTTGGCTACCACTGTGGTGAGTGGGTATTTTCCTGCCAGGCTTTCATGCCTGGCCTGTGAATTTATTTAATCTGTTTTAGGCTCAGCACAGTCTCTCTTGCCAAAATGGACAAAACCAAAAATAACAAACAAACAAACAAAAAAATTCAAATAAACTAAAATTGCAGGCCAGGAAAACACAGGGTGTCAGAGCAGGACGTTCATAAGTACATCTGGCTGAGCAGAGGGAGAAGAACGCCAGGATGTGCAGGTTTTTAACCATAAATTTTAATTTTGTGTGTTCTTGCATTGATTACGTTGATTTTTGTTTGGCCCCCCGCCTTCTCACTCAAAGTGTTAATCATTACTCACAGCTCCACGGCAACAGCAGGGCCACAGCAACAGCTCTGGCAACAACAGCCGAGAGGCTCAGAGAGCCGAAAACCGTACGTGTCGGTGTCAAATAAAGGCACGGGAGATTAAGAGGCCCTGTTAATGCTTTAAAACACTGCAAACAAACAAACCAGCAAACAGAGAGTTTGTCTGGCAAAGGAACTGATGATGTGCACCAACGTACCTTCAAGTGATTGACAGTTGCTCTGATTCAGTTATGTCTGCTTGCATGTGACCAATGTAAGATGGAAGAAGAATGGAAAGTAGACGTGACACGAGCTGTGTCACAGAATTACAGTTCTCAAAGGAGTAAACTAGTCGTCACATCTTTCTTTTTCTTTCTTTCTTTCTTTCTTTCTTCATGATCAATTCTCGCGGCCTGTGCAGACAAACCATGTCTGTTCAAGCATCAGTCTTCTAAGCATTATATTTGCATTTTACTGACTTTAGCTGTAACCTGTGTCAGGCTGACACATGGAGAAAAGTGGCCACTCCTCATGTTCCACTTCCAAGGTATTGGAGTTGCACATACACAGGCGCCGAGGCCACGGAATTCAATACAAAACCGAAGTATCATCGATCCTGCTCGGTACACATTTGTGGACCAACTGCATTCAGACAAAGTCATTGTGTTTCCAGCACCCTGATCTCCGCGCATGATCACTGTCGTTCTGCTGCAGAGCAGCACAGAGGAGAAGAATTTCAGCATCAAAAAAGCCAAATCACAGGGTGTCCAATCCGGTCCTGGAGGTGCCCCCTATCCTGCAGGTGTAAGAGCAGGGTGACATAGTAAAACTGCAGGATAGGTGGCCCTCGAGGACCGGTTTGGATAGATGGTATCACCCCGTCCTCACCCCCCGCCCAGAGCAGCGCCATCACTCAGTCACTCTGAGGTTTAAAATAATTAACTCCATCGCTGGAATGCTTGATGTGATCACGGCAACGATAATATCAGTTGCAATGTGCTTTTATGAGGCCTCTCATCCACCCATCTGCTCCGCTCTCCTCCACAGTGCCGTGTGCCCAGGATTCCATCTGAACTCCCTCCCTCCACCATCTGGCTCCCTCTGCTATGCTAAACCTCCCTGTAATTCCCAAATACACACACACACACACACACACACACACACACTCCCCTCCTTTACAGTGTTCATCTAATGACGGATCAATGGCGTGTGTCTGCATGGGATGGCTTTAAACTTCTATGGGAGACATCTGATGTATCCCCTCTGGCATGTGTTTACTAGGTGGACATGTAAGTTTGATCATCTATTCACAGAATGTTAATAATAATATCCCCTATCCCCTACTCACTACATAGTGAGCTCACTACTGAGCACATTATCTAGTGTATAGGGGATAGGGAGTAGGGAACGATTTCGGACACTAGTGTCGGCGCCGTTTATTTACGTCATCGCTGTCGCATAGATGTCGTGGATGTCCCACGGATAATAGATAGATATAACAATATGTATATATAAACATTTGTATGCATGATACATGATATATATTATACTGAGCATGTATTCCCATACAAAATAACACAGAAGTTACGTTTGCCGTTCCCAAATATTAACTCAAATTTGAGGCTTTGTGGTCAATCCTGTAGCGTTACTGTTCTGGAACTTTTATGCTCGTATTTTTACCATTTCTCTACTAGTTTATTTTTCTTCTCTACTCAGCGTGAATAATTGCCTGTCAGACTCCTGTGGTCAGACTGTCGAAACGGCGCAGTCTGCTGTCTCTTGTTGACACTACTCCAATGCATTATGGTATATGTGATGTTACTGCAGTGCATTGTGGTCTATATTGGCTTGGCTAGTGACCATTGGATGTTCACTACTTTTCGCACTGCATTGTGGGATACTTTGAGTGGACTATATAGGGTATATGGATGCTCACTAAGGATTCGGACACCAATACAAAATGGCGTATCCACCACGTAAATCATCTACATAGGGTCGTACGTTTTTGCTGGTCAGTAACTAGAATCTCTTCTTCTCTTTTCTGCAGCCTGCTTTTTCTTGAAAAACAGACATATTGCAGCAAAAAGTGTTCAGCTGTAGCAGTGGGGGTGAAGATGAGGAGGAGCCTGCTGAAGGGGTGAGGAGGCAGCAGCAGCAGCTGGAGGACCTGGGCTCTGCCTTGCATGGCAAGTCATGTATGATTACACACAAAGGTACAACATTCGAGGGGGTGTTAATGTCTTTAATGAGAGTGGACCGGTGGAAACGGAGGAAGGAATAGGAATTCACACATTCGTGCTCTTTGCGTTTGAAAAGTGGATGCACGTATAGAGATAATAAAGCAAATGTTCCTCAGCTACAAAATCATGCTTTTACTTTTGTGACTATGCCGAGAAAAATGTGATTAAGTGTTTCGCATTATGTAAAGCACCAAAACTCTGTGTGCATCGTGAGTAAATCACACCTGTGTGTTAGAATACAAAGAGACATGTTTTGTGAAGATGTGAAGATTCCTCAAGGTGATGTTCAGGTGAGGTGTGTTTGTTTATGCCTCAAACCAGTGACGTGTGTGTGGTGAGGTCCATGGAGGTCCATGTCTGACCACTGACTTCATCCCAATCAGATCTACAAACATATGAACCTACAGTTTGACCTCATTCAGGGTGTTTAAACTTAAATTTTTTTTAAAAAGTGTCGCTCCTTCTGAACAAAAACATAACTTGTTTGTAATGTTCCTTATCATCCCTCAGTTTTAAAAGTCTCTGTCTGCGTTCAGACCAGACCTGTGCGTTAACTAAATCTAGTGTGTGTCCATGTTTATGAGTAGGTAAGTCAACATCTTGTTTAAAATCCATACATTCCAATTCTAAGAACTTCTGTGGCTCTGGTTAAAGTCACCAATTAAAATACAGCTCAGAGAATTCTGTTAAAATAAGAGGGGACTGATATATTTAGCGTTCTGTGAGGAAGCAGGGTTGAGAGTGAAAAAAAGGCATCATATTCAAATGTATTAAACTTGCCCAGATCCAAATTCCTACCCTTTAATGTTACTCGGTATACTGAAGCTGTGCCTCCACCTTTCTTTCCCATTCTGCATGAGAAAGAAAAGGCGCCGGCTGGTTATATCACTTGTGACTGATCAGCCATTTGTTTCTTCAGTGGGAGGAGAAACAATCAGCAGAAGCTTGTCCACCCAAACTCATATTCACTTTGATCGGTGAAGTATGAACGCTCATACGGATGGGTGCATCGATGCCGTCATATGGAATTATCCACACTGACGAGTTAATCATTTGGCAAAAGTAATAATAACAAATATATAAATTAAATTACATTGTTTATACATTGACAGGGAAACAGATTGAAGCCACGCTGGTCTTTCAGTTCTGATAAATGTGTCCTGAAAGCAGATTATCAAACAGAGGATTTGCTGTGAGCTCATTGAACGTCTTCATCAAAGTCAGTAAAAATGGCATGAAATCACTGCGATGTCAGATTGTCTTAAGTCAGCAAACACATCTTTCACTGATCCTCAAGAGCAAGTCAATAGTCACTTCATCCTGCGCTCATCAGCTATGTTCTGTTTTCTTCACACTTCCTGATTGTCAATGGAGTTTACGCCTCTTTAGTCAGTACAGTTCCAAAACAAGACAAAAATCTGCTGGATCTCACGTCTTTGGGAGAAAAAAAACAAAGAAAAAAAATACTGATTCTCAATTACTGCAAAACAAAAACAAAAATTCTCAAACAGTGTTGGACATGTCTATGAATTTATGAATTTTCATTTATGTTTGTTTTAATTATCCTTGGTGAAAGTGGAGCACAAGCATATATATCTATAGATAGATAGATAGATAGATAGATAGATAGATAGATAGATAGATAGATAGATAGATAGATCAATATAATCTAAATCAATATAATCTAAAATGTTAAATCCTATATCAATTTGCATTTGTCATCATATTAAAAATAAATGTTCTTTGTCTAATAGATACAAAAAATAATTCATTAAAAAATTATAATAAAAATAAAATAATAATAAATAATAAAATATAAAATTGTAAGTGTTGTTATAAACGCAGTGATGATTGTAAAGGTAGTTTAGCAAATCTCTGTTCAGCCACAGCCGGTGCAGAAGTGCCCATCGACGTCGAGGCTCTGTAGGTTCTGGTGTCTAGGTAACCGAGGACATCAGCCATCTGGAGTGCAGTCTACACAGTGGATTTTGTGTGTGTGTGTGTGTGTGTGTGTGTGTGTATATTTCTTTTTGTCTGTGATTCCTCTACCTGCACTATTCACCAAACCTGAGTAAAACACCCTGTAAAAAGGCTTGACGACAGAAATCTCCCTCATCCTGACATCGTAACATTGACTTTAGAGAAGCAAAGTTATGAAAAGCTGATGCCTGGAGTTTTCAAACTTAAAAGAATTCCTCTCCTACTCCTGCTTTTCATCTTGAGTTTCATTTAAAATGTCCACACTGTAATCATTTTCCTCTTGAACAGAAATCAGGTGATTGTTCCACCTGACCTAATTTCAAAGAAACTGTTACAGCAGGAACTCTCCCATGAATTTTTTTTTTCCTTATTATATTTCAATTATATATACTGCAGCATGGCTGGGCGCATTTGAAAACCAGCCTGCAGCCACTGAACCCTTTTGATAGAGTTCCCTTTAAGAAATGCTTTGGCCAACAGTCAGACGCCGGAGAAGCCCAGAGGAAATGGATGAGACAGACGACTTGTTCGGACTTTGAATGCTGACAGTTGGACATGACACTGGTGTGTTGGAGTACAATACGACCACTTTAACGGGGAACGTTGACATATCCAGACTTGTCCAAAGTACTGTGCTGCAGTCAAATGTTCACAGACAACCTTTGAACTGCTTTTATACTTCTTACAATCTATATAAATATCAGACAAGTGGTGTTCCGATCGCTCTCTGAGGTCGTTTTCAAAGTCAAAAAATTTGACTTTTCCCTTAGCGTGGATATCTGACCTGTTCTTAAATAAGATGGCAGCTGTGTTTTTGTAGCACTTGAGTCATTTCTGTAAAATTCAATAACTTGTTCACAAAGAACAGTCATGTTTGTTGTCAATGGGTATGTTGTTAAGATAAGATAGTCCTTTATTGTCTCACAGAAGGGTGTCACGACAGGAAAAAAAACTAAAACAGTAGTCCTAAGAAATATTGTATATAGAAATAAATAGAAAACATGTATTAATTACAGTTATAACAGAAAACTACATAAATATGCAATAGATAGAAGATCATTTCTCACACAGTTATGATCACACAGTTATGCTGTAATTGTATGTGGAATACCATGTAATTTTGTGTTTAAGAACTAAAACCTAGCAGAAAAGAACCGTGACTGGAACTCATAAAGTAGTCAAACATGTGTTTCAACTGAAAGTAACAAGAAATGTTGTTATGAACGCACAGGGTCAAACTGATGAATTGGATCTACTAGATTCATGAACATTGTATTCAATAATACTTAATAAGTATTCAATAATACTTAATAATACAGCAGTCGGTGTAGAAATCCAGACATTTGGTGTCTGGAGACACATTCATTTCTGATGAAATACTTCTATCCAGACGTTCTTCTCCTTTGTTAGCTGACGTTTAAATGTCACAGGCTGTCAGAAGGTGGTTTTGTGTCACAGATAAATAGTAGTTTGGCTCAATAGCTTCCGCTGAGATGCTTTTAGAGAAAACACACATCAAGGCTGAAAGAGAAGTTACCGAGGAACGAAGGCGAAGCAGCAACATCTTTGCCGTCAGCTTATAGAGCCAATCTGATCATGAATGGATGAATGGATTCAAGAACCAGAGCATGTGTGTTCCACTTCAGTACTTACATAGCTGGTAAATCACACTCTTTCAACAGATGCTGCTAACTGACCATATGGATGTTAATGGCTTTATATTCCACTCTAAGCTGATTGGATGGATTTTTTTTTTTTAGTAGTAGTATTTTATTCTGGCCCGCCGAGGCATAACATTGCTGTGCTTCCTGTGGGATGTTCTGAATTTTTAATGACTATAATTTGACAGCACTTTTCGGACACTCAACGCTTTACAATGCGGCCTTTTTTCACCCATTCAAACACTCACATTCATACTTGCAGGAAGAGGCGGCTGCACAAGGACCCAAACACATTCACACACTTAACATCGAGAGCAAGGCAAAGTATGTGGTGTGTTCCACTTTCATCATACCATAGTAGGTCGGCAAAAATGGAAACGGACACAGAAGACCTATAGTATGAGATCTTATCAACTTCCTTTTTATAGTCACTGAATGTCTGTGAAGGTCAACTACTCATCATCATCATCAACTACTTCAATGACTTTATCAAAGTAATTGAAAATTACAAATCACATTTGATTTGTCTTCTAAATGTTCAAAGAAACTTCTCAGCTGGTGCAAACGTTTCAGTTTGAACTCAGCAGTATCCAAACCAACTACTATCAAACTCCTTTTAAAATCACAACACATTAACATGAATACGAATATGAAATCATTTTCATTCATTCACAGTGAAACAGGATGAAAAATGGACCCCAAAAATGTTATTCAACATAAAAGAAGGCTTTTGCAGAATTTCTTCAGATGTAACTAAAATTGTAACTTGTCATAATGAGTACGTTAACGACACATTTGTCTCCAGTAATATAACTCATTACCATGATTACCATACTGTCTAATTACATTCCGTTACATGAAATGAGGCGGATGACTGAAAGTGACGCTGCCGATGAATGGAACAGGCTGGTCTTGTCGTGTGGAGAAGTTTAAGTTTACATGAGGCCATGTAATGAATGATTCCACAATGACCTCACCAGTTCAAACCAGTACACAAACTAAGGGAGCTGCATTTTTATTTATTTCAAAGTAAAAATCATATTTTATGTTCTTATCTATATTGCAGGCCTGTAATTTTTATTCCAGCACCTTCCGCCCTGAGGGGCAGTTTGTACGTGAGTGTGAAGAAATGGATTGTTATAGTTTATTTGGATTCAGTGCCACTGACTTTGGAGGGGTTTACACCAGAGCGGGTGGTTTACTGTCGATAGGCACCTGTGCTTTTCCTCCAGCGTGTAACCTTTCGTTCTACTTTCACTGCACAGGATGTGTGGCTGTGAGCTTCAGCTCACACACCGCTTCCCGAAGGTGAAAAGTGAAATATATTATGAGCCTGAATCACATCGACACGTAGCTCACCTGACTCCATCTACCAGTCGTTGAACCGATTTTCAAAGTAAAAACACTTACAGGCAAAAACGTGTATTTTTTTTAAACCCATTTCTAAAGCCAAATGACACATTCTTTATTTTTCAGATTTGGAGTTTCATACGTCAGTTCATATTGTGGGGGAAAACTTTTAAAAACGTTTGCATAAAACAACAGACAGGTTATTAAAGGCAATTAAAATGGGGGAAAAAAGGTAACTCATTGTCAATAAATGTACATATGCATGCAAAAAGTTAAAAGTTACTCTACAGCCATGGTGAAATTTTAAAAGGTTACTCGTAATTTAATTGGTCTATCATCTCACTGTGCTGTGTACACATGGTGCTTTCTCTGGCTCTTATGCCTCTTGCTTTTACACTTTTATTCTTATGTTAAACAAGGGTCTTCACTGTAACTATTTGCTCGTCTAGTATCTCATCACTTGGCACATTCACTCTTCCAGAAAGTAAATACCCAGAAAGTGCAAATAAAATTAGAAATCATGTCTATCTTTATGTTTCTTTTTTTTTTTTTTTTTTCAAATGTTTGATATGATACCTGTGTGCGGAGGTTATTGTAGCACGGCTGCCAAAGTACAATTTCCCACAGGGGACAAGACAATTTATCTGAATCTGAAACCTTTAAGATGTACGGAATGAAATGTTCCATGTGTCATTTCACAGTGACCTAAGACCGCGACAGCACTATGATGACATTATGATAACTGTCTTGTGTAAAAAAAAGAAGCCTATGATGATAAATTGACAGCCTGCTGAAAGCGACAGTCACAAGGACAATACTCTCGTCCTTGTATAAACCGCTGTTGAACCCTAATGTCATTGGAAATCCTTTTATGATGGATGTCGAGATGCGACAAATTACCCTGCTGAACCTGACCTCTGAGCTATAAACATTTTAATATGGAGCGCACACACCAGCTGCACTTACATCATTCACAGAGAAACGAGCCCACTTCGTCGAGCGATGAAGACATTTCTCATATTTGCCAATTTGAGCTGTTTGAAAACAGACCGGACAAATATGTGTCCAAACAAAACACACCTTGACAAGTCCAACTCTGTGAATGTGGAACGTGACCGATGAAATCAATAAAAGATGGAACATAATTCCAAGAAGACCCAGTGAAATACAGGGAACTAAAGAAGTCGCTGGAAATAAATCACATGTAGAACATTATAAAATCAGCTGAAGGGATCTGACAGAAATACAGTAGTATGGATCGAGGGACAGCTGGAATAACGAGGAGGAGAGGTGAAGGAATCCATTTCCAGAAATGTTGAGAGCTTTTTCATTCCATCTTTTCTGCCTTCTCTGGGAGAGCGCCTTCTGCTCCATGCTCATCTCTTAAAGCCATCTTTCAGCGGGGATTTGGACAGCGATGCCTCTCAGCAGAGCCAGTAAACCCCGGCTAAACCGTGACCAACTCTCGGCTCGGGATGTGTTTCACTTGAGCCTGAACACACAAAATGAGTTCCGACTTCCATCTCCGTTATATGATACTGCAACGAAAACAAAGACGGAAACCGTATTCCGTTCAGACTGTGACACGCGGTCTCAGAGTCATCGTAACGACACGTTCAAACACATGAACAAAGAAATGCTTGTTCTTGACTGTGACTGTCAATTCATCATGCAAACATCTGACATAAGTGGCATCCACGTCTTCTATTCCATCTATCTAAGAAGTCATTTACACACTGGGTGTACGCTACAGACCTGCCCGCAAAATAAACCACTGAAGTCATGTAGCATTTTGTGCAAAGATTTGTTTCTGAAGTTGAATCCATGCGCTAAACTGTGCAGTATAGCTGTGTGACATGGTGACATATAGTACTGCTGTGATGTTTTTGCTCATATATGTTCTTATTCTAGTCATGCTATGTTTATTTTCTGTTTATTTAGCCCAAACATGAAACAAATATATACAGGTAACAATCTAAAGTTGTACAAAACAATGGTAGACTGTGTGTTAGTCATTAGCCATTGACTGATTATTCTGTCACCTATAAGCTAATGTGAGTTCCATCTCTTCAACGACGACGAGTATTGTCAGTTGTTTCTACCTCCAAACGCGGCACAGAGGAGTATTTCCATGACACACACTTACAGTATGTATGTCTGTTTAAATATACTGTGGCTATTGTGCATGCTTACTGTCTTTTTCATTATTATAACCAGAACAAAAGGCTTCATTATTGAACACTGCATTGTCCTCTATTCAGGGTTAACACATTTAGGGTTTTTATTAACCCCCCTTAATTTGAAAATTACCCCAGCATGGCTATCTAAAACAAAACAAACCCAAATAAAGATTATGTTATTTGACAAGGAGAGACCCCAGACATCAGACTGCCGTCTGCATCGGAAGGTTCCAGTGGATCAGAATCACTAGGGGGAAAAATGGCCAGTGGGTTTCAGTTTGTATTTTGTTGGAGAACAGAAGCCATTTTTTTTTTTTTGCTTCATGGAGGATGCAGCTGGAAAAGTATCCCTGAAATGAAATGAAATGAAATAAATGCATCATTGAAAACCAAAAACCAACCCTGAGCTGAAAAGGAAACTTTGGCATTGAAACATATGTAATGGAAAAAGATGGACTGGCACTGAGACAAGGACCAGCTGTGAAACACGGTCCCACTGAAAACACAAAACACAGACAAACAAAAAAAAGTAGTCTTTCGTAGTCGTAGTCTTTCTACCATATTTTATTTTTACACATCTTGCATGAAGATGTTTTCCAGTGTCGTTTTCTGAGCCATCTGCACTCGTCTGGCGTGCAGCTGCAGAAGCGGATGTAATGTGATCAGCTGCAAGAACAACTCATTTCCATAAAACTGAGGCTGCAGCTTGTTGTTTAACTTATTGTGGTACGAAAAGGCTGACTGAAGCTGCTAAACCAGCATATTGTCTGTTAAAACTTTACTGAAACAAAGAACTGTTACAAAAAAGATATTTGGAAGTGCCAGGTGGGCTTTCTATATCTTATATGCAGATGATGTGTCGACCATATGGTCAAACTTATAGATAAAGTCTGCAGACAGGCACTGAAAAGCATCATAATGCAAAAAATATATGCAATTTTAAATTGTAATATTTTAATGTGTGTGTTTAGTGCCATGGATCCCAAACTGGAGCCCCCCCACTTCCACCAGAGGTGATTAAATTATATCATCACAACACAATTGGTTTATCATGATAATCATTGAAATACATTTTTAGTAAATTAGTCCATATGCTCAGACAAATTCATCAGTCCTTTAATTGTCAAGCAAGGAAGACTTCGAGTAAAAAAAAAAAAAAAAAAAACACTGCTTTTTGTAACCTTTCCAGTAAGGTTTCAGTGCATGTTTTATCTTTTTGCACTACTAATGTTTCAATGTACTTTTCACAGCAGTGAATTTCATTTTTCAATGTTGCTTTAATATCCTCCTGTACCTGATCACTCCGAGAGTGTTTGCATGAATGTAACATCATGCACCTTTTTTTTATCGTCTTCACTACATGTGCATCATCACCTTCTTCTGCATTTGTTTACAAATGTAAAACGGTGCATCAAAGTACAGCCTGTGCTGGTGACGAACTACAGGTTCCCTGTCATACCATCTGTTTCTTCTGAGGACGTCCATTCTACATCTACACTTCCATACTGTTTATTCTACATAATCTATACAAATTGGTAGTATAGAAAACATTTCACAAAGTAGAGCCTCAAAAGTGCCAATAAAGTTTCAGAGGAGGTTCACCAAATGATAGAAACCTGTCTCCAGTTTGCATTTTTGTCTTTAAACTCCTGAGGCCTGAGCTTTGGTTGGGTGTGCATTTTTATTCCTCCTTCCTGTTTGGGATGAGTACACAAAATAAAAATAAAATAAAATAAAATAAAATAAAAGATCAATTATTAATTAATCATAGTAATAGTTATAATACATTGAATTTGTACTGCTTCACTTTAAATTAAACTCTTTACAAAAAAAACAATGGTGCTGAAATATAATGTCCACATATGTGTACGTAGGGCCTTAGGAGGTGAAAGATAAACTCGACTTGACACTTGAAATATTTGTGCACTTTCCTGCCTCAGAGACTGCATGATAGAAATAAATTTCAATCTATAATGAATGACGTGAAGAACAGCAAAGAGCATTGTTATATGCAGCACTTACAACGAAGTTCCACTTGTGTGGGTTGAAGGAAACATTCAGTCTCCATACTCAAACATCTTGACAGAATAGATATATATTTAGTTTAGAAAAACGGAGAAGCAACATAATCCTGACTGAATGGACTCTCACTCACTTACCAGGGAGAGTTCTATTAAAGTAAGTATCACCTTCTCCAGCTTTCCGAGTCTTCATGATGAAATGATTATTTATTGTCTAAGAACCAACAAATTATGTTTTAGCATGTATTATAAATTCATAGCTATCCATCCATCCATCCAAAGAAGATGATATAACTGTTTGCAGGGACGCTGACACCCTGGTCCCCTTCCATAAAGCAGCTTTAGTGAAAATCCAGAGTTTGCTGATCATGAAATGAGGAAACATGCAAAGTTTTCATTCTATTTCCATGCAAGATGACATTTTTTAAGTTGCATATGTTTGAATTGGAATTAGTAAAATTCAGAGTTACCCCTGGGTAAGGTTTAATACTCCTCACTTACTGAATATCAACGGGAAGTTTTTGGCAAATTATCCGATATCATGAAGCATTTTCTTATTATGAATCTCTGGATGTGAACAGGAGTGCATTTATACTTTCAGTGCAGAACAGTGTTCAGTGTTTATTTTCTCCTCCACAGTTCACCAGTGAGTCTCCTTCCTTGGGTTTTGAATCATTATGAATCGCCTCCAGCGTCCTGTCATTTTTAAAACATGCAGAGTGTGCAGCTTCTGTGTTTTGTAAAAGTCTTTTGCCAAATAATAATTTCTAAGTGAAAACCCTACTTACACTGTCTTATTAACGTTGCATTAATGTATTTTGATCCAGGCAGAAAGGAAATTAGAATGGAAAAGCCGGTGTGCAGTAAAGGCATTCAGATAGAAACGCAGAGAAAACGTGTGAGAGCAAAAAAAGCAGCAGGCTTTGAACTTAAAGACCATGATGTCTGAGCTATGAGAAGCTGTTTGAAGGCATAGAAAAAGGTTGGACGTGAGATGCATTAGTGCTTCTGAGGTTACGCTAAAAACCCACAATGTGTGTGTGTGTGTGTGTATGTGTATGTGTATAGGATTTCCAACCTGAGAATTAAAATCCGAAAGGTGAGAAAAGCTTTCATGGAAAAGTTCTTCACTTATAACCTACCTGCTCGCATTTCAGGGTTTGTGGGAGTTTGGCCCGTGGGGAATTAAGAAGTGTGGACCTGTACATCTGACTATTCGCATGGCAAAGCCAGTGTAAAGGTGTTTAAAGTTTGAAGTCGATGAGGGAGCAGAGGAGCAGGAAATATGACTTGGCAGCGCTGCACAAAGTGGTTGGCGGCAGAGTTACAGATAAATTCTATTTAGATGTGTGAAGAATCCAGGCGTACCGATTAGAACGTTTCCCCTCGGAGCCAATGTAAAGGAGGCGTAATGTCTCCCGTTCTGATTCCAGATCAAACCAAGAGTCACCGAACCGTGACGGAACGTAAGGTTCCACGGACTGACAGGAGACGGTGGGAGATAAACCCCAAATCATGCCTGTCAGTCAGGAGGACGCCGTGGGTAACGATCTGTCCGGGAGGGTTGTGATTTCAGCAAAGCAAACAAAAAGCAGAAGGAACACATCAAACCGGCTATTTGATGAAACGCTGCAGAAACTTAATATTCCACTTGAAGCTGTATGTGGGGCCTGCTCCGCTTCAGATCAGTCAGAGGAAAACTTTTGACAGCTGCGTGGAGGGTTCTCCTCCGACATTTTCACACCCATGAGGCCAGAAATGGCTTCGTTTGACAGACTTAAAAACAGACTGAAGAGCGACTGGAGGATAAGTGTGTCTCATAATGAGACACTGCAGTATTTCCTGTTGAGGGGGGAATTCAATCACATCATCCGAGTCAGAGAGAAGCTGCACGTACTGATCAGCTATTACAGCGAGTGTGTGTGTGTGTGTGTGTGTGTGTGTGTGTGTGTGTGTGTGTGTGTGTGTGTGCCTCCACTGTAAATGCTGAACAGGACGTTAAACTTCTGGACATGTGGGGATGTCAAAGACTAATTGGGTTATAAAAGGGGGGGAACAGTCAACGTATTTGAAATGTGTGTTTTTATGTTCACCGGCTGGGCGATAATCTGTGTGTGTTAATGCCACTGGGACTGTAAAGTTTTTATTAGATCCTTGTTGACTGGCCAGCCCAGATAACTGACGGCAATGATGGGATCGCATGACCACGTTCAACTCTTCCACAAGCTCATTAACCATGTCCAACAATCACTGCAGACCAATCAGTCTTTCTCATATCGTCAGACTCAGAGTCACATGGAGACTGTGGGCGGGGCTTAACCGGATGTGGTTAGTTATACAACAAAGGTGGCAGCTGATGAGGAGCCATCGTTTGAATCAGTTTTGGCGTCACCAGCAAAGGAGTTAGACATTTCTTTCAAAAAAAAAGAAAGGATGAATTTCCATGACGTCTCCATCAAACTCTTCCACAACGTCTTAATAACACATATAGACTGATATTGTGAATAAAACTGCCATTGTGATAAATCTGAAATTATACAGGTATATAATTATACATGATTACATATTCATTTAAATGTATGATTATTGTTTATTGTTAATTTTGATATTATATATATTTAAATTTTACTTATCTTTTTTTTTATTATTATTCTTTGCTTTTATTCTACATCCACAGATGATTAGAGTTACAGGACCAATGCATCGTCTATGCAGGTAAAGTGGTAGTTCTGTATCACCTGCTTACATCAACTAAGGAACAGAAGATGTACAGTGAGGTCTGATGCACACTGAAGGAATTGAATTAAAAAGAAATTCAATCTTTACTGTTTGTGAGCAAACATGTGGCACTTCTGGTTTATAATAGCCTTGAAAAGTTTCAAAAGAGCAAAAACTTACCTCAGTGAGGATTCTTCAGTATCAGACTTGAAACAGGAAGGAGGAAGTTGAGCACACTAAGCTGCAAAGCTCATGCGTGACAATTTCACTTTGGCAACATGAGAAGGATTTATCAGAAATGATAATCCTCAGCTTTTACCTGAGTGACCTGCTTATCCCCATCACATAACACCCGCCATATGTGATGGGCTCTATTTCTTGCAAAGTTGTAAAATTTACTGATAAGCTTCGGTGGGCACATTTATCTGGCACATTAAACATCACCATGATAGGTAAAACATCCTTTCCTTCCCTCCCTCATTCCCAAATGTCTGCTCAAACGTATGCCTCGGATTAACATGAGTAATTAAAGGATGCTGAACACTGTTTGCCTGATGTAGTTTCCCCTGTAATCAGGAAAAATACCATCCATTGACAAGTTTGTTGACTGTTACTGTAACTGTCTGAACGACACCTCATTCCATTAAACACTCATTGTACATTTGTAATACTTATATATACTCACTCATCATCTGGACATATAGACAATATAACAGAAAGTACAACAGAATCTGCTCCTGCTGGTGCATTAACAATACAATAACTAATTTATAATTTTAATAATAATTTATTTTTATATAAATTTAAAATACATACATATACAAAACTGACTTTTCACTTTCCACATTTCCACTTTCCATGTTCTATTTAAACGCCCACACTTTATTTCAATACACATGTTATCTTACTAGTACAGTTTATGTATTCATTCTTTTATTTATCCAAGTGTACTGTTTAGTTTTGTAATTGCTTCATCTTGTACAAACATTTTATTCTTAACTGGTGTGGTTCTAATGAATAAATTTCCCTCCAGAAGAATAGAGAAAAAAATGTCTGCTTCTGTTGATTCTTCTTTCTGCTGGTACATTCTGGGTTAGATTTCGTGGGTTAGATTCTGGGTTTAGATTCTGGGTTAGATTTCCTGGTTTAGATTCTGGGTTTAGATTCTGGGTTTAGATTCTGGGTTAGATTTTCTGGGTTAGATTTCCTGGTTTAGATTCTGGGTTTAGATTCTGGGTTAGATGTCCTGGGTTACTGGAGCTGGAAACAGACACTATAATGACAGTCAAGGATTTGGTGTGCAGTGTGCAGTCTGTGTTCCTCCACGCAAAGGGGGGTGGCTTTGATGATGGGACCGATACAAAAGGAGAAACCAGGCCAATCAGACAAGACGTGGTTCCTGACAGAGAACAAGATGAAAAAGGTGTCCTTCAGTGGAGGCAAAGCGACGCTTGTATTGTACTCCTCAGTTTTCACTTTTGGAATGAGACGAGTGCGAGTTTTGTGCCAGGTTATGCTTTACCGTACACACAGAGATGTCAACTGCTGCTTTTCTTCTGTCCTACGCACGCAGACAATAGAATAAAAGGTGATTGTGACTGAATTCTTCACCAGTGTGGCTGTTGTTCCTTTTTTTCAGCGCTGCCTCACAAGCAGAAGAAGACGACATGCTCACAAGACGCTGTCAATGCTCAAATCAATATAGAGTTTCATCGATTTCTGCCCTGATTGTCAGACACAGCGAACCGCTGCTTGTTTAAATGCAGTAGTGAATGAAACAAAGCAATGTTACAGGTAAAGTAAGTTATTTTTGTACCACAGCTAGAGTCAGTACTACGCTTAAGTTCCAACATTATCTGTGACACAGTGTGATCAACAACTGGGGAGAGCACTGAGAGGTCAGTGCACAATAAAATGCTCCAAAAAGAATTAAAAGAATTAAAATTACAGCTAATATATCAAAATTGAGCTAAAAAAAAACATTTTACTATAAGTGCTTTGGACTCCATTGTTGGCTACCAGTCAAACTCATATTTGATCACTGTGGGTAAAAAGCTTCCCTCCTCATTTGACTCCTACATCCTGACACGTTGTTTTCAAGATGCAATTTACCTCTGAAGCCCATTGATTGAGACTGACGAAAGAAAGAAAGAAAGAAAGAAAGAGGAAAATGAATAAAGAATAAGTGCTTCGTCGATACACTCGTTCAGCACAAGTCAAATAATTGGTGTTGGCTGAGAGCAAGAAAGGAGAAGACCGAAGGAGAAAGAAGAAACGCTGTTTGTGTAATAGGAACCGTGCTATTACAGAACATATTTGAAATCTCTTGATGACTTGCATTCAGTGCAGATGAAAAACCAGTGTGGAGAGTCACATTGTTTGTTTCGCCCTACAGTACCACAGCAGGCCCTGCTCGATGCATATTAACAACACTTTCAAACAGAATGGCAGAAAAGAAAACAGGGTCTTTCATCTGTAAGAAGCTCAGCGAACACATAAGCTATGAGCCATATTATCGTTGCAGGTCCTGTAAATGAGGAACTGCCTGACTTTTTTTTTTTTTTTTTTTTTTTAAAGGTCTGTAGTCAAGACAACATAACCATCATGAAAATGTATTTATGAACCACTGGATCTAAGCTGGTTGTTTCTGTTCCTCAGACTTCACAGTAACAGTAACAATTCATGTCTCCGACTATTCAATTTGGAATAACACTATTAAATTCAAATTTAATTGTGGTTTGCTGCAGTCATATGAATCGTTATGTATGAAGTGGTTTTACAGCTCTTGTCAAAACCTTGACATTGGAATATAATGAAGAAAAAAAGGTTTTAGTTGAGGCTTTCCTGCTGTATTCAAATGTATCCAAATCGCACAATGTAACTGAAAGAACATGAGCTTGCTGCATATGTGTAAGCCTTCCATACAGACTTTGCCATTTCTTGTTGGGAAAAAGTTCAAGTAGGAGTCCAAAATGTGCAGAGATCCAGATACTGAGGCAGAGTTTGTGCTGTTCGCAGATATGTCATGTTTTTTTTTTCTTCTTTTCTGATTTCCCCTCACACAAAAAGTTGTGCTTGTATGTAACTTTCAATGTGTTTTCATGGCATCAATCGAATAAAGCAACTCTGAAATTGTTTTCAATTCTAGTTGTAATTCTAGTACTGCAATTATTTTATTTTGATTTTATTTTTATTTCCATTAATAGTATTATTATATTTTCATCTTTATTTGTGTGTGCAGTGTTTATTCTAAAGAGTTTTTTTTTAATCCTTTAATATTTTTATTTTATGGTGAATGTTACACCTAGACAAATTCTTAGTATGGACAACATATCTGGCAATAAAAGCATTTCTTTTATTGCCAGAGCATTTCTTTCACCCGTAAATTAATTCTGACTGAACCCAAATCTCACATACAATTTAGCTCTTTCATAGCTTGTAACTGTATGATAATTAGACATCACTCAAGCCAAAAACAAACAAAAACGAAAGAGTTATCTTTGTATTCCTGATATGACGGTTCTTTTAAAGACAACTGTGGAGAAAATGTGACGTGATAAATCACCTGTGCTCGAAATCCGTGTGGTTATATCTGTGCAGTTTTTCATTCTGAGCCGGTGTGTACAAGAAGAACACATCTGTTGCTTGTTGAGCATCTGGCGACATTTGCATATTAATGAATAATTATGTAAATCTGTTTGTCACTGGCAGAAGCTTGGAGATCTATTCAAGTAAAGGAGAGAAAAAAATGTTTTCACCAATAACTGTGGATGGTCTGGGGTCCTTTATTTAGTGTATAATAAGCTTTTACCCAGGGATTTCTCATCACGTCAACGATTCATCCATCTGCAGAAAAGGTGACTATTGAAATTCTAATTGCTATAAAATACAGTGCCCCCAACGGGTCAAACTCAGCAGCGTTTCACAACAGACGATAATATTTCACAAAGCACAAGCATGTCAGATTAGCGAACGGGTGGGACTCTCGATTCATTTGTGAATGGACCGAGCCCAAGTAAATTACGTCTTTAATCTGTTGACTGAACTAGTGGCTGGCAGCAACTGATGATTAAAAAATTAAAACAGAGCATTCGGCGGCTATGGACGTGTACTTGGGCCAGACAAATCGTGTGTGACGGCTCGTTGAGGAATGGTGGCATCCACGCAAACTAGTGTTCAAAGCTGAAAGTGGTTTTTCTGTGAGTCTGATGCCATTTCTTTGCCAAGTGATCTGGAAAGGGAAGAACCGAGGAACCAGGAAGCATCAGCAGTTCTTTGTTTACTGTTGTTTCAAAGCCATCAGACACAGAGAGACAAAGTAGGGTAGAGCTCTTTTGAACTGGGCCCATCAACCAAACTACTGAGGATGAGATGTAATACGACACCACATGACAGTACAGGACAAGATATGATATATTAACATAAAAGATAAGATACAAAAAGACAATATATGACGAGATGAGATGATTTAATGCAATATGATACTATAAAAGATCAAAGATAAATGATAGGATACGAAAAGACAATATCCGATATGATAAAAGATGCAATAACATCAAAGATAAGACAAGATAAAATACATAATCCTTCATTGTTCCAGTTCAGGTAATGATGATATCATGACTAATTAGGACTGTTTGCCCCAGAAAAGAAGGAAGTTATTATCATTAAATATGTTTAATATACTCGCCTCCGACAGTCGTTCTTATGACAGCATCTTTTTTTTTTTTTTCCTCTTGCATCAGTTAAGCCTAAGGGATTTATTTCAGAGATCTATGACATGTCAGAGACTTTAACCTCAAATGAAGCCGTAATCCTGTGATAGAACAGGTTCTATGTGGGTAAATAGGTGTTTTGTTGTTGGAATGCGAGCCACATTTCTGTTCTTAAACAGGAATGGAAAAAGCTGTCTTCTGCAGCACACGCCAGGTACAGGACAATCCTCTTAACATACTAATACAGGCAGCACGTTTGACTCACACTGAACCCTAACAGGTCAAAAGCTGCTGCTGCCCTGCTATTCCTCTGCCTTTCGCACTTATAAAATAAAAATATGAGCACAAATGGACAAAAAAAAAATCTAATTAAAATGAAATTTCTTAAATCAAGCATATATATTTGTCAAAAGAGACCATTCTTCTCATTGGGTTGTTTTTATGTTTATGTTATTACATCAATATTATATCATCAATACATTCTAACTTTTTTTGGAACTTTTACTTACATTTACTTAAGCTCAGCAAAACTGTTTTGATTAGATATTACTAATTATATCACTTATTTAAAAAATTGAAATTTTCCTCCTTGGTTGGCAGATAACTAACTTTGCTTATTTCATTTGCTGATGGTTTTTGTCCATTATAAGTTTTTTTTTTTTTTTTTTTAGGCTCTCCCAACAAGTGATAGACCTCCCCAACTGAAGGGGGGGGGGGGGGGGGGGGGCCTGCCAAA
>CAAKHB010007501.1:118409-133029 GCA_901007665.1 Aeoliscus strigatus | reverse complement strand
TCGCACATCCTAAGCTTTGTCTGGAGCGGCGTCAAACTATAAGATTGGTATTTCGTTTTCTTTCCCTGAAGATCTCTGTTTTGCTTTCTGATTTGTGTTTAATACATTCATTCATTTGTTTGTTACAGGTATTAGCGTTTCAGATGCTAAGTATTCAACAAAGAGTTCATTAATGTGGCGCAACATTCTTGAACAGATCGACCTATGATCTTATGTAGAATTGTTACGTTTCACTTTAATTAAATTAAGTGGATTTTATATGTTGATCTGCAAGGTTGGACAATACATTAATATAATGACATTTTTATGTAAATCTTTTTGTAAAGGTGTTGAATAGTTCCAGGGGGAATGGGCCAGAATTGGCATCGCCTTCATTCACCCATTCATTCATTCAGCTGGAGTGTGTGTGTGCGTTCATCAGCCAATGCCCAGTTTCATAGACAGTGTGAAGTAGCAGTAGCTTAATCTTCGTATTAACACTTTTGCAGTGTGATGACAAACTTTGTCTGCCACTTTCAACCTAGATAAGTGCATCAGTGAGGCCCGAGGGATGAATCCCCCAGCCTGCCAGGAACACACTCGCCTTTCTAATCAATCAATTTGACAAGGCCAGTAGAGGGGAGGGCGGGGGGCTTCCCGCCGCCCCTCCCTTCATCCTCCACTTGATGTTACTCACCTACATCCTCAACCCTTCTGGGTCCTCCAGCTATTGTTTAGAAGTACTCCAGTGTGCTGTAGCCGAGCACAAGAAAAGACAGGAAGGCAGCAAAAACGATGTGTGTGTGTGTGTGTGTGTGTGTGTGGGTGGGTGGGGGGGGGGGGGGGGTCATAAAGCGGAGGGCAGTGGAGGGAGAAGCAGGTTAAAGACTTGAGCAGCTATAAAATTCCTCCATGAAAAGAGAGTTGACATTGTTGCATGCTGCGGTCAGGTGAGTGTGGCTTTTAGCTCATGAAGCGTGCCAGAGATGCTGTCTCCATGTGCGATGGGATGGAATAAGGATGGAAAGGGGGCGTTGGGGAGGGTGGCGGGGGTGTTGACAGGAAGGCAGACACAGCTGAGGGTGATAACAAGAAACTGCTGAGAAAGACATAATGTGTACCTGATGCTGAGTTTCATGTCTTTGTAGAGAAAGGATTAGATCCCGATCAGTGATTCTACTGAGATGTGTGCACCAGCATCGACAGACAAAAATCCAGCGGGGGGAAATGACAGTACATCTAGTTTATTTGTTTTGTTTGTTGTGTAAGTATATATAGTGGCACTCCTGAGGTAAATGTGGTGAGAGAAACAAACATTCCAGGCGCAATGACGTGCAGCTGTGTGCCGCCACGGGCAACAGAAAGGTCATGTGATGTAGGGATGTCACGCTGGCAGACTTTGTTTATGATTTGATTCTTTGATTATTTTTCACATTAAACATTCTTTTGTTCCTGCAAATAAAAGATGTCAATGCCTCATATCTGAGAGAAAATGTGTATTTCAGATTTAATGAATGTAGAATTGATCTATATGGACATGGAAACATATTATACAAATATACACAGCAAATTACAAAAATCTAAAAAACTGTATACATCACACAGTCCCAGAGCATCAAGCCCCACGTGGGTACCCGTCACCAGCTCGCAGCTGATTGGTCAGACAGTTGACTGTCTGCAACCATTATCTGCTCAGGTGGGATCTCTTGCAACTGCTTGTGCCGAGGTGCTCGGGGACCGTCCAGCCCGCTTCAACGTTTGCTGAAGCTGTTCAGTTGCACCTGGAATTTTTGGTCTGGTCTGGACTTAAAAACAAACCACGAATCAATGTGCCCGAGATGTGAACAGACCATGTGGATCCTGATGATACACAGACAGACTCCACCCACACCCGCAGACAAATTACATCAATTAAAACAAGAATTCACATGCAGACAAACATACAAAGCCAAGTGTAAACATCCCAAAGACACTGACGTGTCCGCCAAAAACCCAACATTCACTGCCAGGCAGCTGGGAGAATATTAAAATCCCTGCAAAAGCAAATGGGCACTAATCTGCCAATCACAGTCTGAGCTGGTAATGCTGCCCTAATGTGTTTGTGTATTAATTATTCATATTCATTCCTCTGGTCTGAAGCGTCATCTATACAGCAGCCCCTGTCTCAACTCCGAATATCACGGATGTAAAGTGGCAGAGTAAAATATTCATACAGGGCTCCAGGAATCTCTAAGGGTGCTTTCACACCGACAAGCTTCAAATCAAACTGGAGTTGGTTTTTACACTGAGTGAGGTTTGTTTTGTCTGGTGTGAACACAAAATGGTGGTCTCCATCAGAATCTGATGAACGCTCCAGGAGAGGAAGCATGTGGGACCAAAACAGAACAGAACACCTTCATAGAAATGTATATCAGTAATCATCTGCATGGATGTTTACTCTGGTGTCATTACGGTTTCTTATTATCATCTAACACCTGGTGGGCCATCCATTAACGCAATTGAAAATCCACAGGATAAGTCTAAATATGGTGAAGTAGTATCTAACTGTTTATTCTGCTCACAAATGGACTAAACTACCAACAGAACTAAAATGAGTCATTTGTATGTAAAAGCTATTTATAAAAATGTAAGCATGTTCTTTTTAAGTAATCCAATACAAAACAATTTTTTCTGCAGTTTTTATTCATATTTTTGTTATTCTGTTTTTTAATGTACTATTTTTTTAATGAAATTATTATTATTTTTTCTATTCTAGTTGGATCTTTTTTATGTAAAGCACATTGAGTTGCCTCCGTGAATGAAATAGACCACATGAATAAAGCTGCCTGGCCATTAAATCAACGGCTCTGGCTGCAGGATACGCAGCTCCGGCACGTCAGTATCGAAAGTGAGCATTATAAAATTTACAAAATTCCAGATCTGGTTTAACGGTTCAAGAGAACCCAGACCTAAACCTGAAACATCTGGCATGTACAATGTTTTCTTCGTCCTGATATTGTTGGGGAAACGCGATCCGAGTGGACTGATTCATTGCATTGATTCATAGGTGTGACAGCTCCTGTCTTCAGTTGTCGCATTGGATGGAGACGTGGATACGATGGCCAGTGTTGTATGGAGTTTGGGACAAAGTGCCTCTGTACTGACAGACAACCCATTTTTCAGCTGTAATTATATTGGCCAGTCATCCCCATGACAGCGCTAGATAATTGTAGAACCTCCGACACAGAAGCGGTGATGGTTTGAGGAGTTCCGACATCCCGAGACAAGCTCAGAGCCGACGCTCCTTCATGAAAGGTGTCAGCTGAGGGGCTTTGGGCATCAGATTAGGATGCCTCCCGGGGGCCTTCCACTGGATGTGTTTCGGTAACTAGTCAGAGGCTCTGTGGTAGACCCAGAGCATACTGCAGGGATCATAGGCTCAGAAGAACCAGAAAGCAGCTGCCACTGTGATTCAGTCCTGGAAAAACTCCAGAAAATGGAAGGAAAGATGGACGGCTAATGCACACACCTGCTCTGGACTTCGGTAACTCTCATTTACACCTGAAAATGAGATTTTTTTTTTCCGAACCTTAACCCTTTACAGGCCACTAATTGAAATACTCTGAAATTCCAAATAGGGGTGTGATTACTGTGATATCAATCAGTCATGTCTATGTCTACGGCTTCTTGCCAATTCAGAAAACACTTTCCAAAAAAAAAAAAAAAGAAGGATTCACAGTCTTTCACAGAGTGAAATATAAAATGAACGTACAAACATTTACATTTGTATGGTTTCTCATCAGAGGTATTACTTTCATTCAAATCGGTTCAAATTGGACTGATTTGACAGCCCCTGCTGCGACTTACTGGGAAAAAAACATGTATGTGCTTCAGTACAATATGTCAGGGGAGTGACAGACTGGAGATGGGAGCAGCCGTATTATTTGACTTTAGCAGATGTGAACAGGCCTCTGCTTTGGGTAGCAATTTATGTCATACAATAAATGGATAGCATTTGAATAGTACTGTTTGTACAAATTGCTCAGTAATTTGCCTCTCATTTATCAGCGTTGTTTTTCCCGTCACTGGGTGAACAACTGACAACACAGGGTTGTTTTTTAACTTATGAGTTATTATAGTACATTATAGCAGCATCAGCTTTCCAGACTTCCATGTGCATCGACATATCATGAACGGCATGAACATCCGTGATGTTTGTGGCATCTGTCACAGTAAAAAAACAAATATATATATATATATATATATATATATATATATATATATATATATATACATATATATGTGAATGTTTCCAATTATTTTAAACACTTTCCTTCGTCTAGTGTTGCATCAGCTTATCTCCTGTTCAAATGCAAGCAGAGCCTCAGTTGGTACTGAACAATCCCCCACAAACTGGGCTGAGCACGTACCCTTGACCTGCTGCCGTCTCTGCATGTTTTGTCTGATGTCTCCATCATACCTGATGTCCTGTTGTGTTTGATTCCATTGTATGTACACAATGCTGTTGCGACAAATTTCCCTCCGTGGGACAATGAAGTATAATCTGACTGGTTCTCTTTCCATGATCGAGAAAAACAGTTTCAAGTACTCGTCTCTACTTGACTCTACTGGCTTTTGGTACCAGACGTGTCGTTTAACATTACAATCCAGTATCCAGTACCTCCTCGACATGAGTGGGGTGTTTGTGTGTCTTATGAAATACTTAGAGAAGGACAGTGAGAGACAGAGAGAGAGAAATATATATACATATTTTTCTTTTTACAAAAGCACTTCATTTACATATTCATATTTTGACATTTGCCTCAATAAAAGTGCTTGTGTATAAAATAATCTCAGGTAAATTTACCATTTTCCATTTAAAACTGTGCAACTTGTAGCTTATTGTCCTGAACAGAACATAAAACTCCATCCCCCAAGAAACAATCTTTAAAAGCCTCTAAGTTGCCACTGTATCACTATTGCTGGTAATAAAAAATGAAGTTTGTGTTAACGATTGGTCTGTAGACATCACATTTATACGACTCAGAACCTCCACGAGAACTCAGAACTGACTTGGAACCTCGACAGAGCAGGTACCAGGTACTGTCCTGAATGGACAGGCAAAGATAAAGCAGAGTCCAGTGCAATAGTGTTTGAACTGTATACTGGAAAAGGGGCATTCATCCTTCTGGAGAAAAGAAGCCGGAGGTGAGCCTAGGAAGTGGTTAGTGTCTCACAACACATCCCTGAGACTTTGAGGAGTCTCAGTGAGCACAGACACTTACATAACTTACATTATTAGTGTCTGGACGTTTGGATGTTTGATCTCGATCCAGACCATCTATGACATGGTGAACCATCTCTACATTTCATGACATTTGCAGGTGAGGAGTTTGGATAAGTCTATACCACAACAACCATTCTGATCTTTCACTTCTTTTCAAGCGCAGCTGTGTCTTCTGAGTTCTGCTCACATAAATCCTTCAGCACTCTCCACTGGGCAAAGTATTTACATAATTTCACAAAGAGACACTAAGCTGGATCAATGCAGAATTAGGACTTCTTCCACTTTTCCAGAGCTACTAAGTCTCTGTTCCAACCTAACTGTTCCAACCTACCTGTAACACAGTTAGGTGGCAATACAACGACCATCCAGCTGAGCAAATAACAGAGTATTGTGTTGTCTTCTTAATGGGTCACTGAGCTCCACTGTAGATGAAATCTTTAAGGTGCTGATACCTCAGCCGCATGTGAATAAACCCCTTAGCGACAATGTGACAGTCAGGTGTTTACGACATTTACCACAACATTTAAGGAAACATCTTCCTTGTTTCCATGTTAATTATAAAGTAGTTGAGGGATAGCAGACAAATTTGTAAGTAACTGTAGGAAGTGAACAGAAACAGCCACTCAGGAGCCTTCTGGATTGTGTGTGAACACGAGGCATTAGTGAGGTTTTTCTCCACGTTTCCTGGGTCATTTTGCAGATAGGAGGTTTTGCACTATGGCCATTGATTACACGTCCGTGTCTGTGTGATTGTGTCGCTCTGCAATGAACCACCTGTCCGTGGCGGGATTTACAGCCGCTGCGTTGATGTCTTTCCCTTTACCGCTGTCGTTCTTCTTGTCCTTCAAGCAATAGCGATGGAAAGACTGGAATACTTTCCTGCTGCTCTCAAATACAAAGACGGTTGTATTTTCTGGGCAAACACGGTAGAGCTGAGAAAGCAACAAACAGTGGAGGCTCACACCCAACAGCGTTGATGATCCCTCTTTTGATTTGACGTGTTCCCAATCTGAGGTAGATGCTGCTGCGACCTCTGTGGGTGTGTGACTTGAATACAACGAGGAGACCTAAGGCTTCGTCTGCTGCTACTTCACAAACCCAGCTCTTGTTCCCCTTTGGGTGATGTGCAGCACCGGCCACCTCTGTGCACGGCTCTAATAGGTGTTGGTGATGCACTGTGCCAGAATCCTGAGAACACACGCACACACACACTATCTGCTGATCAAATAATGCTGTTCTAGAGCCTCTCTCAGGTGACAGGTGACAGTCCAGAAAGGACACAACCTGTGACTTTGTCCAGCGCGATGCACGTGCATGCTTTCTCAATTACATCAGAAATAAAATGTGAAACCAAACATATCCTATAGAATAAATATTCAAGCCACGCATGTGCCTCATGGGTGGACCATGTTTTACCATTGTTAATGATGTCGGGGGGATGGGGGGAGGGGGCAATGGTATCTGTCTGACAGAAGCCTGCTCTTTCCAAGCACCTCAAATTTCAGACTCATCTTGCTTTTGGTAAATTCTGTTTCCATTTTGTTACTGTTGATTTTTATTCATGATGCCCAGTGTCAACAGGAGCAGCTCTGTGCAGGGGGATACAGGCATTCATTCACAACGCAGCGTCTGGGATCACTCTGAACCTCCCACACACCACAGCTTCTCCTCCCACTGAAATACCACAATTTCCTGGTCCCTTTTCCAAGTCAGGAAATTAGCATCCAGTGTGCTGGTCGGTGTAAATCTATTCTGCGTTGCTTTATGACACACGTCACATCAGAGATGACTGAACTGCCCATTTGTTCTGTGCACTCTTCTGTAATAACCATGTTCAATCTGATGACAGATGTCGCTTCCGTTATACAGACACATTTACATTCTGATGATACATCAGGAGAACTTCCAGAACACTTGGACATAATCAAAAGCAATATACACCGTTGTTCCAACCGACAGAGAAAAGATTTTAAATAAAAACTGGACTGGAAACATTGGGTTCACTACTACATCTGTACTGTGATCTGTAGAAACAGATATAATGAAATGAATCATCAATAGTAACCTTCCTGTGTGTGCAATAGCTGTATGAAGTGCAATATCAGACTGACAGTGTCATGAACGAGGACATCAGACAGGACTGCTGGGTAAATGTGCATTTAATAGCTCCAGTAAGAACAATGCAGCCCATTAACCCAACCCGACAAAGTGACGTACTGTACATTGTTCAGAAAATGTACAGGTAAGGAGATCAGAGAGCACAATGTGTTATAAGCTACGTGTTGTAAGCAGCCAAATACGAGAGACTATCCTTCGCTTTTGAGTGGATGAGATGTGATTTACATTGGATATACTGAACAAATATGATTCACTTTAAGTCAAGATAAAAACCCTTAATTCATTTTTTTTTCATTTTAATGTGAAAAATGATCAAATCAGATTTCAAGTCTAAGGACACTGACCGCTGGTATGAAGAACTGATGTCACTATGTCACCTAACCACACATCCATTTTAACTTTGTTCTGAAGCCGTAAGATATTAAAACACCACACGCAGGAGAGTTATTACCAGTTCTAATGATTGACTACTGTGAGTGAAAATTACCTACTGTCTCACTGTCAGTCATGTTATGGGGTACAATATTAAATGCTATACACCACTGGAAACGAAACAGCTGCTGAGGTGCAGAAAGTCTGGATAGAATCACAGGTGAAAACATCAACACTCTCGAGGTCAAAGGCAGAGAACGCAACAACAGATTCAGTGAATAAAAATGGATTGTGGGCTGAAGCGAGTCAATGCAGGGGGCAGATCTGATAGAGAGGAGGATGCTGCACAGACCAGGTGACCACCACAGTGAAGGTGCAGACACCCCTGAGCTTTAGATTACAATCGTCTTACAGCGCGGGAGCTGACCTCAGGAGGCTGACGGTAGAACGAGGAGCGACACAGGAGGGGGACGAGTCTGTGGAGGGCTCTATAAACAGCTATGTCTCTGTGCAGGCTAGAATACAAAATATGAAGATTCTGTCGAATCTGGGGACAGGGTGACTGCATTGTCCCAGAGCGCAGGGTGTGTGTGTGTGTGTAGGGAGGGGGGCGTCACTTCATCTGGGTGAAATGAAGGCGTGGACGACAATTTTTCTATGAAAGATCATAGAGAGAGAAATAGCAAAGTTGGGAATGTGACAGCAGAATCAAATATCAGCAGGTGTATTAACATCGAGCTTGACAGGGGGTGGACAGGTTGTCCACACTGTTTCACTTTGACTGCGTCAGGGGGCGACACAGAACAAATGCAAATTTGCCTTCAGCTGCAGGACGTTATGTACCCTCGTATGTTTCTTATGTACTCATGGCAGCTTATTCGGATTCTGTTGTTGTTTTTTTAATGTATTTATTGTTCATTCATTTTTATTTAATCGTATTTCCAGAATAATATTAGAGAGACATGTTGGACCACCGCTGCACCAATGGCCCAAGAGCTGCTAAAGACGTAATGCAGTGAACTAATTTAATTTAAGTTAATTTAACTGTGAGATGAACACGAAGCAGCTCAATTTAGATTAACAGATGAAACAGCAAGGTCATAAATGTGAATCTTTGTCTGGTATGTTTTGGGTTTTTTTGTCTTTTTTTTTAACTTTATTTTTGGGACAGTCTGCTTACATGGAGGAAAAAAGGACAAAAGTCCCTCTGCAGCACAGGCAGCTCACAGGGTGCAGAACAGAAACAGCAACAATGACAACAATGACATTAATTAAGTCAGACAGCATCTAAAGGACGAGCTGAGGTGAAGGTGGTGCACAGAGGAACCTGGAAGGGCAGACAGACTGAAGCGGACTCGGATGAATATTGAAATAAATTAGGGTCCCATGGAGGACAACCATCTGAGGCGATGAGCGAACGGAGGAAAGAACTGATGTGGACTAAAGATCAGCTGACTTCAGCAGGGTCGAGCTTGACGCTGTGGCCTCGTTGACCTGATGTACTCCAATATAAACAGGTCAGATGGTCACTGCATGGACCTGGTGTTGATTTAATCATGGCTGAAATGCCAGTTTTTGTGTATTTCAGGTCTCATCTACAGAAATCAAACTAGGTGGAGATGAGGATCGCTGTTATTTTACCATTATTATCATTATTTTTACTGACTTACTATGAACGTCCAACGTCCCCTGCAAGAATAAAGTTTGCCGGACCTCTGAACTTGTAAGTTCTTTGTTGCAAAGTTGTTTCATAGTACTAATGTCCGCTATAGTTTTAAAGAGAACATAACAAAACACTACCTAAAGAGGCATTGATATGCGTACTTTGGTTACACCCCAACAAGCATCTTCCTAAACTTCAGATGATGCAAACCTGCACTGAAACTGTCGGCTAAGATTCAGAGTTCCTGTCTTTTTCATCTCGTACAGGTGCAAGCCGGTTTTATGTTTGTATTGCAGCAATTCACTTCTCCCATGACATGCATAATGAACCTTTGTAATAGAAACCCAAAATTCACGTGCAGAAAAAGCCACAGTCCCGTCTCTTTCCACCAACAGCACTAACTGAGGGGTGCTGCAGACTCCAAGTTAGACACAGCACAGCATAATCTGCCTGATTTTCAAAATAAGACAGCACACACAGACTCCGGCTGGTGCAACTCATCAGAACACTGATCTCATCTTGTGTAGGCTCCGCTTCTGAAACGCTCTGGGACTTCATATTGTGCCGAGTACGAGCTGGATTGTGCCACATCCGCTTCCTGTGAGACCTCAGGCATAGGAAACCTCCAGTTTACCGGGTGAATAGCCTTCTGCCTCAACCAAAGAGCAACACGCAGAGACACAGAGACACAAAGAGAAACACAGAGAAAAAGACAAAGAGAGGCAGAAGGGACAAACCCATCATACAAGCTATGAACATGAACTATTAACCACCATATTTAAATGTTGTCATTATGAAACATCTTCAACATCACCGTTTATCACAGTACTCTATATTCTATACCAATACTGTACTTTTGTTTTTGTTTTCCTGTATTCTTTTCTTTCCTAGAATGCCACCTTTGAGTCAGACCAAAGAAACTGTTGGGGGTTTTGACCATCGTGAACATCATTGTGACACATACCGTCCATGATCTATTGTGTCCCGCTGAACCCATTCAGATTGTGTTTTCAAAGGCTTCCTGCACCCTCATTGGAAGATAATGGGTGTTTTGACACATGCCTTCCTCAGTCGGAGGTGGAGCTGCTCTCCATTAGCAGAGGAGCACAGCCCCTGGGAGAGCTGACAGTTGGGCTGCCGGGTTATCAGCCGACAAGACCGGCACGGTTCCTCCATATAGATACTCCGCTTATTACGCAGGAAAAAGCAGGAGAAAGGATAATGACAGAGAATGTGTTCCAGAGGGTTGACACTGATGAAAGGAGATGAATAGAATAGAATAAAATGAAATAAATCAGGAGGTGCATTTCTATTCCAAATCAAAAAAAAAAAATAGTCAGAAGTAATATCTAGTTTCCAAAAATCTAATCGTTATTCTGTCAGTATTTCTGTCTCTGCACCATGTAACATTTGCATGCATCCCGACAAAGAGAAAAACCCAAGGCGATCACTGGGAGCAGGAGACATGATGGGCACTGCCAGCCTGTAAGATGAAGGACAAGTGAGAAGAACAGTAATGACAGCGGTGTGCGTCTTGTCCTTGTTTTTTTCTGGGCTGGTCGACCGTCGCTCCATTTGCAGCAGGGCTTTCAGAATCCTCACCGGCTGAGTAGTACGTCTGTTTCTTCCCTTGAGAATGAAAAATCCTGAGAACTGTTTTGTTTTTTTGTTCCAAACCATAAAACACGTCCCAGAGACCAGTCACCTCGTGGCAATATTAGATTTTTTTTTTTTTCATGTCAATGAATTGTTTTGTACTACAGTTTATAGTAAAGGTTAGCTTCCAATACCAGCCGGTGTGAGTACAAAACAAATACTGTAAAAACCTGATAACGGTGAATAAGAATGTTTCACAGTCTTCACTGGCAAACACAGCAGAGTCTGGAACGACCATATTGAATTCACCCACCATGCTGACTGACAGGCAGCAGCAACAAGAAGGCATCCAACAGTATGCTCACTACTACACGACTTTTTAGTTCACTGTTTAGCCCAGTCTAGCCCACACAGTGTTTGCCGAGAAAAATTCAGGCCCTTCGGAAATTCCAACACACAAATATGACCCAGGTTAGTGCTTCGGTGTGCACCCATTTAATATTCTGAATTATGAAAGAATGTGGGAGCAAAGAAGGGAGCGTGATGACAGGACACATTATCTAGTACTCTAGATGAAGTGACATCTTGTGAGGAAACGGCACAGCGAAGGACAATGTGTCCATGAAGCGTTATCATCAGTCCATAAGTGTGTATTCAGACAACTGCAACTATTTAAATGTCATTCTGTTGTTTCTAGCTGCCCCCCCCCCCGCCTGGTGCCGGGTCATCGTTCATCTCCCACAAGTCGATTGTATTGCAATCAGTCTTGACAGTGACAGGCTGAGTACGCAGGGCTGTGAAAACACGCACACGCACACACACTCTACCCATCACTTCATATTTAGCCATGTGACATCTGAGCCCATCCCACCCGTGACACAGCGTGGATTGATCGTAGCCCCGTGGCCCCTCTGTTCTGCTGCTGTGTCTGTGTCGCTCAGCAGATTCTCATCTTCTAGTCACACGCTCCCTGAGGCTCCCTTTGCTCTCCCGCTGGCTGTGGCTCTGGCGACGTCCATGACAACATGGTGCTAACTGATGCCAGGCTAATCACCAGACAAGCAGCCAGCCTTCGCAACTTATCATCCCAGCACTCGCTGCAACTCAACACTTGAACTGCAGCTGACTGATGCGTGTCTGCAGCCAAAATGTGTCTTTGTGTGTGTGCTACATCGGCTTCCCGACACTGTCAATCGTGATACAAAACAAGCTTTCACAAAAACAAACTGTGGCAGGAACAACAGGCTATTCACCAACTGTACCGCATCTATTGTTTATTTGCAGCTCTGCGTTTCTCAGATTTCCCCGATTCATGAGTCTTTCATTGTGCTCTGTTTTGTTTTTTTGCCAGTGTTTTTACCTCAGTCTGTTGGTTTATTGTTTTTTTTTTCTTGTTGGCTTTGGTGCAGGGGGTTGAATATAGGCCATGAAGCACTTTGCCACAGATCATGTTAATAAAACAATGACGATGTTTCATGGACTAACCACACTAAAAATGGACATACTGATGGTTGAGGAGATCTCCTCCTTTCTGACTCCTCTTCAGAAAATGCATGATATTTAAGGAAACTAAAGAACGTCTTGTTTTCTTGCAGAATGACATGTATATTCAATTATATACACACACACACACACACACACACTGTGATTTTTACGCATCTCCGACGTCTAAATCACGTGACTTGAGAGATATTAACCCACCATGACATTTATAAAGGCAGTTCATCCATTTCAGTTCCTAAAGGGACGAGACCTCCTGCAGATGTTGTCAGGGAGCACATAGAAGAGAACATTGATGTCAACTCAGAAAGGATATCTTGCTGGGTTAAATCATAGGCAACTGGACTTCTGGTTTACTTGAAAAGTAAAGATACTATGACCTGGATGACTGACAACCTTCACCGACATGTTTCCTCAGAAAGGATGTTTTTTTTTTTACTAGATCATCGCAATTTGCTTATTTTCAGAAATATCCATCTCAATATTAATAAATACACATGACCAACACCTACATTACACAAGTATAAGTTAGAAAATCACCTAAAAGTCACAGTCATCACTTCTACGCGACGTGCGAAACATCTCTTTGTGATATTGTTAAATATCTTTAGGCGGATGCCAGAGAAGGTAATTAACTTGTCAAAACGTAACATTTGGCATTTGGAGCGTACGTTCAAGCGCTGGCACTGATGTGCTTTCCTATCAGAGGCCTCCAGGGCTTCAGGGTCCATAAAGTCATGTTACTGGGTTTAGGACAGTTTTAATCGCCAGACACCAACATGATATATGGTGCTAGATGTAGAATGTTATCACAGACTGCGAAAGGCTGTTATATTACATTTTTAAAAATGACATTGTTTCATAATTGTTTCTTAAAAGTCAAGGTGAGGTCTATAGTGACCCTGAGGTATTTAAACTCATTTAGAACGCAATTACTGTGTCCTCTGTTTGGACTAAGACATGATCTGACAAGACTGAGCCACTGTTATTTGATCCACAGATAATAAATATAGTCATGACGTGAGTAACATGACGGATGAATACAGGGCAGGAGGGTTGAGTTGTTACAACAAACATGGAAGCAGTACAAATTTGACCAAACAATATCTACTGATCATTTTGATGTTCCAACAATTGCAACTTGTAGTGGCAAACACAAACTTTCTCACACACTCAATGCTCAATTTATCCCAAAATTGATTTGTTAATCCATAAAAACAAAAACAATCAAAAAAAACAATCTCTGACAAGCGGTAAACAGGCTTTTTGTAGCTTATTCATGACAGCATCTTCGTCTTATTCCAGCCACTTTGTCTGACGTGAGCTGCCTGACGCATTGTGTGACTGTTTGGGAAGGTGCAAAGTTTGTTAATTAAATTGTTAATGGGATCATTTGAGCATACTTTGGGCATTTTATGCACTGTGCCCACTGACGCTGGTTGGCAATAATTTCCACAGGCTGTTCTTCTGGATCTCTGTGCGGCACTGGGCCCAGAATGTCTCTCTGCCAGTTCTGTCTACACTGGAATGTCTGGCTTCTGGAACATTCCAGTGTGAAATGGGCACTAATGGTGAGCGCACTGCAATGAATGTTTAATAACAACATTGCTTTAAATCTATTGAAGTAATGGTCCGCTTACTTCTGTTAGTCGTAATGACCAGTTGAAAAAAAAATGAACATGAATCAAATGTCTAGGAGGGAACATCAAGTACGAGCCTCATCCACAACCACGGCAGGAACGTTCTAACGATCAGGAGATGCTGAAAAATCTGCCTCGATATCCTGTCCAGTTTGAAGAAGCACCGGTGAGGGCAGCATCAGTCTATTGATGCAGAGAAACAGCCCATGCACCTTGAATTCCAATGTAAAATGTCCGCGGAGAGCCAGGGATGAGGCTGAGTGAACACACACACACACACACACATTTCACACTCTCTTATGTGACACATTCAACCACAAAAGATACTTAATTTTAACTTGACTATATTCTTGTTTATATCCATTATAAAGTTGGATCACTACAAAAAATATGAAAGTATCAGAAGAAATTAGACCAGAGCTGAGCATATGAGCATTTCATATATATGAAATGTTGTCATAAATAAGCATACAGCAAAATAAGAGG
>CAAKHB010007501.1:91072-105920 GCA_901007665.1 Aeoliscus strigatus | reverse complement strand
AGCGTTGACCTCCTCCAACTTTGCTTCCTGTCAGATTTGGATTGTGTGCTCCCTGTTTCTTCTGGTGTGACTTATATTTCCAGGCCTGAAGTGGAAGTAACCTCTGCAGCTCTGGACCTTGTGTCATTCAGTAGCAGGTGAGCTGATCACTGTTTGTTTTCACACCGTTGGTGTCTGTGGTGTCAGCCGGTGACTCGTGTTCCACGCCCACTCTTGCTCAGGGGGGATTCTACCTTAGTTTCTGCGGCCAGAAGTGGGTGGGACCTACTAACCTTTCACGCTCGATTCGACTGCCACAGGTAGTCGGCATACAAAAGTGGAGTTTGAAGCAGACATGTTCGTACACTCTACTCAAGCATAAATTATACTGTAAATGGAGAAAAGCTGATAAGCAAAAAATTCAGTGATAAATACAGTAAAAGTAAAGTAGAGTAACAGTAAGAATGTGTGTTTGTGTTTGAGCTAAAATGAAACTTTGTTCTCCCAACTGCTCAGCTCACTGCTCAGTGGAACTATTTGCCACTTGTCCTAACTGCTGCAAGAGCATTTCAAACAGAAATAAGGCAGAGAAAGGAGCAGTAATGTGCAGTGTAGTACCCCCCCGCAGCAAATGTGTGAGTCAGTGATTGTGAAACTGTGAGACTCTTTGATTCGTTTAAGCCTGAAATTAATAAAACCCAGCGAAGTTCACCGCGTGTGAGACAAGGTCCAACTCCACCCTAATACGTTAGGAAAATAAAATGGATTAACCACAAGTGCCTGTGTTTGTGCGGGGTCTTGCTTGACTGGGGCTTTTTGCAACACAATCCACAGCTGCGACAGAGGAGAAAAACCAAGGGTTGTATTTGGAGGTTGGAGGTCTCGTATTTGGTCTAAAGAGCATCGTCGTAACGAGGAGCAGCTCATGAGGAAAAGAAGTGTTGGCAAATGAAAGAGAATCAACATCGGCATTTTGAGAGATGGTAGCTTGTTGCCTGCAAAGTCTTTTCTTTCCCTTTGAAAGATTAATGGGAAAGGAGCAAAGCCACAGTGTGATGAAAGTGGAAACCCCCCCACCTCACCCCACCCATTCCAAAACGTAAGAGCCTTAGCCTTCACAGACAAGGGTTGAGCTCCCATCTATGCTAATGGCATTTCAAAGTGAATCAAAAGTGTCTGGGAATGTCTGAGGATTATGAAAGAGGAAGAGACATTTCTGACATGGACTGAATCAAAGCCAGTCGTGATCTTCAGCAGAATATGTGGAGATGCACTTTATGAAATACAAACTGACATTTCAATTGGCTCAGCACCGATCAAGTCACTGTCTCACTTTATTGCACATTGAGCATAAAGGTGCTAGATAAGGTTTGGTGTGTGTCTGTGTGTGTGCGTGTGTGTGTCTGATGAATTGTATGAATGTCTGAATGAATATTGCACAGGCAACAATAAACTGTCCACTTCAAATTTCAAGAGCTACTCAAGAAACGTGATGAGAAATCAAGAATAAAACAGGCAAACATTGTTAAAATGAAGGCCATTTGTCTCTTTGGTCTTATTACAGGTTGTCCATGTAGCACGTAAAATTAGCACACACACACATTGCAGATGTCCAGCAGTCATGTTTCAACCTGGTATGTGGCTAATGAAAAGAAGGAATGAGAAATGGGTTCATTCATCTTCACAAACACAATATTGAGAAATCCATTGCACTTTGACACCCCCAGCTTGTAACAATGATCTATGAATTCAATACACTCAAAAAGTCCATCTGCCCACTAATTAAAGCAGTCACATGCTCAGTTACAACTACTTGTTCACTGAGGTAGGAGTGTGTGTGTGTGTGTGTGTGTATGTGAGTGTGTGTACTATAGTTCTCCAGATGAGTGTGCTCAATGAGTATTGTCCTGTATATTGTCACAGATGAGTCAGTACTGTGAACTATCCTGTAAAATATGTGTACACAAAGGTGTGCATTCAATCACGTACATTTACAGCGATGTATTTCATACCATATACAGTCATTGGCACATGTACAGTACATGTGTGACCGCAAATAACATCTGGAAAATGACAGGAACACAGGCCATATGTTGATTTCACTGTTTTCCTCATGAGGCAGCTCACTCGTCCTCGCCTTCCCAATCTGCAAAGGTCTGTTTGACAGGTGAAATGACTTCTTTTTGTCATTGGGATCCTCTGTCAGCCAAACGGTGTTTGATGTTCATAAGCTAAAACACCACACAAGGAGGTATTATATTTGTCTGCCTTGTTTGGACATTTGCTTCCATTTGTCTCGCCTTACTTTCCTCACCTCTAAGGAAGTACAGCGAGGACGGGACATTGTAGTTTGGTTGTGACCAACGAGCCACCTGTAGCACGCTGTCATTGTGGTCGAGAAGCTCAATTATTCACCAAAGGTTACTTTATGAGCCACCGGTGGTACACCCAAGATCAATACATCATTTTCTTGTGAGATTAATGTCTGTTATATGCCACAGTGCTCGTAACCCTCTGGTCAGCATGCAGGAGCCGTGCAGAATACTTATGAGGAGGATGTTCTCTTTGACACGCGTGCATCACTACATAATAATAATAATCATCATAATAATAATCATAATAATAATAATAATAATAACAACAATTATTGTTATTATTATTATTATTATTATTATTATTATTATTATTATTATTATTATTGCTGTTGTTGTTGTTGTTGTTATTATTATTATCGTTGTTGTTGTTGTTGTTGCTGCTGTTAATATCAATAATAATACTAAATATTGGAATTCCTCAATCACAGTGAGAAAATATTTAACAATGTGATTAAACTGGTGTAAATTGCATTGTTTTCCTCGACAGCACTGGGTTTCAGGTTCAGTTCGTACATGAAGCCGTGGTCGTAGAAGGGCTATGGAGGAGAGCATCAGTGCGTAATTCCTTTGAAGAATATTCTCTTTATGGGTTGATCTGCAGTTAGAATGCACAGTCAACACATGCAATATTTATATCAGCACTGGACTGTTTCCCCAGAGCTGCCAAAACAAGCAATAAAAGCAGAGAGATGAAATTAGTTTTTGAGCGACACTTGGGTCCAAACATGAAAGCCATTCGAGTTTCCCGCAGAGACACAACTAACACAGGCGCCGAGGTCTTAATGGCAGTTACATCCATCCTCCGCTACCTTTCGCTGATGGAGGCAGCCGGTGGATTTAGCAATTATCTGTTCAAGATAGCCTGACATGAAGAAATTCATTTCATCACACAATTGGTATTCTACCCCTCGACTTGCTGCTCGGGTCTGTTCCACACCAGCTTGGGATTAGTTGAAGAAATTGACTGCTGCTGCAACTTTTCAATGCCTCTGTTTTGCCAGAGTATCAGGGTTGTGTGTGCCTCTCACATTGGGACAGAATCACAAACCTTCCTAATCTCTTTAGAAAGCCACCCAAGTATTTCACCAGAGATAAGAGATATTACTCATGTGTTATTATTATCCTATCCAGCATCTCTCAGAGGGATCTCTTGGGTGTTAGCACTGAGTAGTTGTTAGTGACTTCTCTTATTTCAACTCCCAATAGCACTTAACAATAATCAGATCTAAAATGATGGAACAACACTGCCGCCACATCTTTATAGAAAGGGGAATCTCACACATGGTGACCAGAGGCTCCAATTTGTTAAGGATTATAGTAGTTTCCAGCCAGAGTCCTGACATTCACCCCATTTCATGTCCTAATGTCATACATATACTAGCATGGAGCTAAAGTCGGACATTGTCAGGGGATGTTAAGTTCACAATTGCACAAACTCCCAAAGATCACACACTTAACACGACCACACACTCTAAGGCCATGTCCACACGTAACAAAACAATCTGTTCTTCCTCTGTCTTCCTTGGCACTGTGTCAAGAACATTTGCATCCAAATGGATCCTTTGCAAACGCCTCGACAGGTTGGAGTTTGTGTTCCAGGCCTATAGGTGGCGCTTCAAATTCAAAATCTTGTCGGAATTACTATAGTAACAAGATCTTTGTAGTCCGCTGTTGTTATTGTTATGAGACCTTTGGGGAGGGAGGGGTGGGGGGATGACTCAATACTCAAAGTATGTGGATTCGCCAGCCAGCCAGAAAGTCGAGGGCGGCGAATTCTAATTTTTTCCACCAAAGCCTTTAGGTTCCACCCAAACATCCATCCAATCACAACCTGCATTTTCTGCATTGTCTCTCTCTCTCTCTCTCAGATGTCATCCCCACATCATGCTTTCCTCTGACATTCAGCGTTCAATCAGGCGTTGCAGCACTGAAGACTGCATCTTCTGTGCTCAATGAAATCGCAATCTACCCTCAAATTCTCATATATGCATTCATTTCTCGTATGATCAGTCCTGACTGAAATATGTTCGTCATGCAGTGGCCCACTCATGGAAAACAAACCCAGTAGAACATTAAATCACTGCACGTCTCACGCCAACACTGATTTGTCTGCATGAGTGACAATCAATCAATGTGTTAATGTGAATATTTGTTGCTATAAGTCGTCAGCAGGTGTCATCGGCTGTAGCGCTGGCAGCTCTCTGCCATCCTGTCACTACCCTTCACTCTCAAAGCTGCGGTTTGCGCAAATATTTTTTATTTTTTTGAACATGCTGCGTTCATAGCGTCTACTTTTTTTGAAAGGTGAACTTGACAAGTGTGCTGACCGTAAAATAATATTTTGCAAATTGTTACAGGGCATTGGTGCACGTGTATTTGAACGTGTGATAGTTTCAGGGTCGAAGTGTGGCAGAGAAAAGATGTTCAGCTTTTCCTGAGAGGAAACAACCAATCACCGACCTGTTCCATAGAGAAAAAACAGTATACAATCATTGTTAGCAAAACACAGTTATTATTTTACTCAGATAATCAAAATGAAAATAAACGCTCCATAAATATGCTTTCAGTTCATCCATTTCAGATAAGGAAAAGCAGGCTGACAGCTGATTTAAATAACACAACACTGTGCTCTATTAGTGGTATGTATGTAAACATTTGGACCAATAAGCAAACTGGACTTGATAATGGTGTGAAAAAAACACTTACAGCAACATTTTGCGTTCCAACGAATATGGTCTGTCGTGTGTGACGCAGGGGGCTTTCAGTTTACTACAAAACCGTCTGCATCTGCATAAGAAACCCACAGCAACACACCAGCTGCCACGCGAGTGGCACATGTGACCTTGACAGCATTGTTTTACATTTTTAATTTATCCTAATCATTTTTGTCCCTAAAATCAATGCATACCATTCATAAACAAAGAAGTATATCCATCTAAAATGGTTTTGAAAGCCACATTAATCACACTTACCTTCTACAATGATGACTGCTTGCAAACAAGAAACAGAACTCAACATCCATCTTCCTTGAACTGAAATTGGTAGTCTGCAATAATCAACTGCAAAAATCATCTCAACTATGTTTTGTTCACGCATGAGATCATGGCGGTGTGGCGATGGTCATCTGGTGTGTCCCGAATGGTAAGGTCATCAGGGTCAGTATCTAAATGTCTGAGGGAAGATCCCTTTGTAACATGGGCTGACTTAGATTTTAAGCACCCCTTTGTCCATTTGATGAACACAAATTAACAGGAGAAGTGAGTGGGAAACAGGACTTTGTACCCCCCATATCCCTCCATGGGATGGGTGTATTGCCTGATAAATGCAGTCTTTTTACTATTTGCTATTGTCTTTTACTATTTTTGTACAGCCTTTTACTATTTTGCTAGTCTTTACTGTTTATGTTTGCACTGATTTGTTTTGCACTGTTACGAGAGCTGCTATTTTTAATTTTGTTGTGCTTGATGGACAATGACAATAAAAGGGTTCTGATTCTGATTCTGATAATCTGTGTTGGAAATGTGGAACAAAGACTTTCCTACATGTGCTATGGAAATGCAGTCGGATACAACCATTTTGGGTGAAAATAACAGAGCACTTGGGAAGGTTCTGGAGATAAAGATGCCCATCTTGTCAAGATTATGCTTATTGGGTGATGACATGACTACACAAAAAGAATGAAACTATGACCAAAATAGTGTCATATGAACAGATGTTGGTGAGAATTAATAATGACCGAGGGGAAGATAGGAGGAGTTAGGTTTTAATGTACAAGTGTGAATTGGCCCCACATGGGTGGTTTGCCAGCTCGCTGCTGATTGGTGAGAAAGTTTGAGATGGTCTGTAACCATCATCTGCCGATGAGCATGTGGAATCCCTTGCAAAGTTTTACGCCTACTGCAGCTGAGGTGCAACAGGAGTAGCATTAGCAAACCATGTTCAATCTTTATTGCTTTAGGAAACAACAAAGGAATCGCATGTCACTGACAATCGGAGATGCAATTATATGTCTCATTCGGGGGGGTTTCAAAGTACTGAGTGCAGTGTTGCAGCATATATCAAAGGCAGATGTAAGTAACAAGGATGAGAGATAATAAAATGATGAGCGTCTATCTGCAGCAAACTCGTTTCTGATCTTATCTGTCAATCAATCAGTTCTGACAGGAACCAAAAGAAGCTGATACAAATGTATTTTTCTGTGTCTCTTAGCTGCAGATGATCTTTTCCTCTGCCATGCCGGAAGCACCACTAACAGGAGCCCCTATTCAAAATCTAGTTGATCACAATCTTACTTTTGTTTTAGTACTTTCCTGCTTAATTTTGACATTACTTTATCCTCACCAGGGGATAAAGGGTTGCAGTGTTTTTTGTGACATGGTTTTCTGACTTTTATTGTCAGAAAATAACATCGTACAGCTCAACCTGACTGGGAGCGCCAACCAGTGAAGCTCTCACTGAACTGAGATCCCTGCAGTGAGTGTTTTGTAAAGGACGCCCAAGGCCCTGGGGAGCTACCAACAATTTCAGCAAGGTCAAGAGTTCAAGAAAAAAAAAAATGGAGACGACTGAAACACAGGGTCCAAAGCAAAATGCTAAACTCATTCAGGTGCCTTCCAAAAAACATTTTCCTACTTGCCCACCACTCATCAGGTCGCCAGCGACAGGAGGGGGGAGGAAAAGGACAAGACAGAACCTCTGGAGAGTACAGTGTTTGAACACGGTCTCTGAGAATTGAACACCACAGTGACTTTCACACTGAGGGGGAGAACACAGCTGGTCCTCTGCCGCATGTTTCTCTCAGATGCTGTCTCCTGCTGTATTATACAACTCGTCAAAGGAAATGGGGCCGCACCGGGAGGACAGGAAGCTGTGACCTCTCAGAGACCTTCTCAAAAGGAATACAAACTCTGGATAAACAACAGTGTATGGTCCATGTCTAAAATATTTCTGGGGGGTTGCAGAGAAGTTGACCAGAAGGTGGTTGTACCACCACAATCATTGTAAAGACGAAAAAATGTTGGAACGACCCGCTGCAGGAATGATGGTAATGGATGAAATTTCACAGCCAGTATTGGTGAGCTCAGCAGAAAGTATAACAGTCATAGCAGCTCATGTTTGGTGGTGACAACTTTTCTGGGGTGAGAAGCCACTGACCTACATACTGTACAGGTAGCACAGAAAAACTGTAGTAGTTAGCAAATGGAGGCAGCTTGACATGCAAACATTATGGATTATTACATCATGGATTAAGTGCAAGACAGTGTGCATGAATGTTGTAGAAACCAATAAATATAAAATGTGCTGATTTGTATGAAAGTGTTTTGTTTGAAATAAAGACATAAATATGTGATATTTTTATTTCAATATTTCTATTTTTATTTCAATATTTCTAGAAACAGAACTGTTGTTATATTTTTTTGGTAATAGTAGTGATGTCGTGATAGTTGTTAGGACAAATCTACAGGTACAGTGGTGAAATCCACCTAGGTCAGTCTCTTATGTCCAGGTGTGCACAAACTACAGGTGAATCTAAATTTCACAAATAATAAATATGAATATGTTGTCAGTTATCACTATTGAGAAGCAGCAAGTTCTAAAACAGTATGTATCCCTAATTACAGTAGCTCTGTCAGTAATATTGGATAATATAGCACATTTTCTGGATCCATTATTCATTCACGCCACATTCTGTAGTAAATTGCGTCTGTAGCCCCAGCCGCCCTGGGGCAGACTGACAATCCACGCCAACGGCCTCTACAACTACCACCAATGAGTCAACGGCAAAATTTGAATAGCCAATTGACAACCTGCTCAACCTCATGAGCTAAAGGCACCCCACTAATTGGCTACTTAGGTATTGTATCGTATCAGTAATGAGAAGCAGTAAGTTATTAATTATGTGATGTTATTATTCCATTACACAAACATCTGCTTTTGTCTTGGCAGTTTGGAATGGTACGACCAGTGACATAAACCGTTAGAGCCCCTCTGCTCTGCTGCTCTTCATCTCCCTGAAGCTTTAGCGCTGACATGAGCACCCTTCCTTCAGACCAATACCCATTACAGGCTACTCTGAGGCAAATTGCAGTGCATTCAGGCTCCTGTGGGATCTCATTGTGAATTAGATTGCTAGACTTTCACCACTGGTAAAGATTCGTAGAAGCGTCTGCCTGCTTCATGCTGACACATCCTTTACAGCAATTTGACCCTGACTGACACTGCGGTGAACCTCCGGGGGGCTGGACCACTTGTTTGATAGAGTTCAGCCTACGTTTGTTAGAGGATTCTTGTAGGATGGTAATTTAGTTGCAATAACAACTTCATCTCTATTTCATGTTCAGAAATGTATACACTGTCTTCTCCTGCGTATCGCTGAGTCTCAGCTCTGAGCCCCATGATCAAATGAGCATTGTTAGGAATGCACTTGCCCAAATGGCACATAGATAAACAGAGAAAACCACCAATATGTGTAACATTGGCTCAGTGGTAGCATGTGTGGTCTAGGAATCAGTGAGTCCCTGGTTGGTTTGTGCATAGAATCAGAGAGACAGCAATAAATTAAAAAAAAAACATAGCCAGTGGGGGGGAGGTGTAAAAACCTGATCGATAAACATAAGATGAATGAGTAAAAAAATATTATAATGTATTTAATGTTAGAAGGAATAAAAATGTAATCTTGCAGGTAGTTGTGAGAGAATTCCTATGTGACGAATGGAAGCTAAAATACTGCAGACTGTTTCTGTCTCACAGGGTGAGCTGTGCCAAGTGTCTCTGAGCAAGCGTCTTATGCATAAGTTTATTTCATTTCTGTAGAACTTTAAAAGTGAACAACATTTGCACCAAAACGCTTCACAGGTATAAATTAACGCATACCAGCGTTGTAGCACATGTGAGCATTTATACTTCTGGGGCGTTCACTCTGCATTGAACCCCCCAATGAAAACATTTCTACATGGGGATGATCAGCATCTGGGGCTCAAATATGTGCGGTCAATTCTACGTTGATTGAGATGTACAAAGGAAATGTGCTTGGATTTATTCTTATGCATGGTTTTCTGGATTTCATTGTACAGTAGGTTTCAGTATGAAATCCACGTAAGTCTTAGTACACAAGGCCCCTGGAGGTTTGTCACAAAAGCATAAAGCAGAAGACGTAGAAACTTTCTTCTCGCTTTCTTTCTACCTGTGTTCCTAAAAATAAGAAATATCCAGGTATTTCAACTGTAGTAAGCATTGAACACATGTGCATAATTAAGTTTTTATTGCCATCATTTATATGCCATTATATATGGAATATACTGCACCCTCAGGCTACATTCAAAAAAAAAAAAAAAACACCTGTGACATTTCAACAGCTTAATACCAGCAAATTCCTGTGTAACTTTTGGAAAGAATTGTCACATGAAAGAACATTAGTGTAAAGACACTGTGTGTCCAATATATGTCATCAGAAGAACAGACATGAGGATGACTGGCTCATTACATGGTGACAAATCAAAACATTCCTGAAGCAAGCGGTGGAGGATGTACGCTCAGGTGACATGTCTCCACACTTCACAGCCAGTCAAGGCCCCATCGTTCTTCACCTCCACTGTGACATTATCATCCTGGAGACTAACTTTGATGGAGAACTCTCTACACCTACACAAGTCAACAGAATTTCAGATTTTCCAAAAAAAACCCATCAAGTTCAAACATGTATTTATTCTGAGTAAGTACTTGTATGCTTTTCAGTGTGTCGTATGTTGAATATTTTATTTTCCTAGTTCTTTGCTTCACTGCTATTTTTATTAGCAGTTTATTCCTGTTTATTCCTAATTTTGAAGGTAGGAGGATTTTTTTTTTTTCAAACCAGAATGTGAAAGTAAAAATGGAAAAATGGGTAAAATGGAATCATTTCTTCTTTTTTTTTCTTTGCCTACCAGCCAGATAAACCACAGAAAAACTGCAATACCCCCGAACTGAACATTGAGTTTCTTTCACCTGCTGTAATTTAGGAGCATTCCCTCCTAAGTCAGATGCGATTCTTATTGATTTGTTTTTTGACAAATGGCCACTACATGATGTAGTCAGTCCTGCTGAGATTGATGCCGTCCACGCTCCAGAAGCTCTGACGCTCTGCTGCTCTCAAAGGGCATCCGTTTTGTGCTAAATATGCAGGAAACGCTGGTCAACCACGGCTTGCGCTGGTAAAGCACCTGCCCCATCACCTAAACGTCATATTCCCCATCATATCTTATGAAACACACAATATTATGAGATGTCTTCATCTACTTACGCTGTGATCTTGCACGTTTAACGTTCCGTGAAGACAAATGATGGATCACATAAAGCACATTTGCAGACCTGGTTCATGATGAATGGAAGTGGGAGTCTTTCGACCTGCCACAGCTGGTCATTTGGATTGTTTCCTTGGAGCTTTGCAGCGTCAGGTTCTCAATTAAGAGTTTGTTATGAACTCAACAAAAGCCGTCATATTACGAGTGGACCTCTGAACCTCCCTTGTAGCTCTGGAGTGTTTTGTTCAAGCTATAGCAACCAGAGAGGTGGCTGTAATGTCTTTTCATGTTACAATTTCAAACATTATATTGGCAAGCACACACTTTATTACACTTGGTGTGTCAATTTCCCTCCAGTGCAGCGGATTTATAGATTAACAAGCATTTCCTTTTCCTAATTATGCAAATTTGGATTACAGCTCAATTAAAGTCTTACTATGGCTTGTCGGTTTTGCGCGCACACACAGTTTAAGAGACACTGAATTTGTCACTGCAACAGTTCAATAAACCTTCGGATTAATATCATTTTAGCAGATTGTGCAACATCCTACATTCCACAGCTGCAGCATCCCCCCGAACACAATCATACACAATTACCACATTTTGGGCTTTTTTTGGCCTTTTTTGACCGCCAACTGTCTCCTCAGGTGTTCAGCTAAAGCTCCGGAAACGTGAGATTATGTAGAAACGGCCTTCAACAATTTACAGAAACACTTTCCGTCTTTCTCCATGTACTGTCGAGCCGATACCATTTTCAAAAGCAATAAAAAATCACATTTATAATGCAGCTGGTTTTACGTCTAAACAGTGGAAATCTATTATTACACATTGATCCACTGCGGTTTTCTTTCTGTTATGACCTCACCTTTAATACTGCATGTCACCTGTGCTTGACTCGCTCTCTTACATCGACTGCCAGCTGTGGAGATCCTGAGCCAGGTGAAGCGGATCTAATATCAGTTTTATGATGCTTGGTACTTCTTCAGTGGGAGACTAAGCTTTTAGACTTCGAGGTGATGGGACATTGGGAGGGGGCGGGGGGGTCATACAGAGGTCAGGGACTCCACACAGACATATCATACATATATAGAGCTGGGGACACCTGACAACTTTCACAGGTGAATGAGCCAGGAGTTGGACCGATTTTTTTTTTTTTACGATTCATTTATCAACTGCGGGATGAGGGTGAGGAAGCCAACTGAACACATCAAATTCTTGCGGTCGCTCCTGTTTGCGAGAGCAATCAGCGCTGAGAAATCTGTGAAGAAGAAAAAAACGGTGGAGGAGTCAACGTTGGCAGCGTGGACTCCTCCTCCTTCACTGTTCACCATCATGTTTTTGATATTCCCACTACTTCCTGGCGTCTTCTGTCCAGACCTCCTCTTTTTCTTTGGCAACATGTGTATGCAGTGATTACGTGACTGTCTCCAACCTGTGTAGACTGTGTAAAAATTTAGTAAAATTGGGCAAAAGCTAAAATTGAGCAGAAAAAAATCTTGCAAACATTCCAATCAATGTGTTATTGTTCCATTTGTATGCTTATCGACCAAACCAGTGACCGTTCATTTGACAAGTGATTTAATTTCAAGACCAAATGGTGTATAAATGTGAACGTGAGTGACTGAGCTGTCACCAGACCAGCAGGAGCATGAAAGCCCTGAACTGACAGTGTTTGTCAACACGTCTGCCCGACCCAGTGACTATAATTGGAAAGTAACCGATACAGCCCAACAAAAGAAGCTTTCCGTTGTCCTGTTGTGCCACCAAATTACAATCGACTGTGTTAGGTCTTAAATCCCAGAGGGGATTAGAGGTCATCTGTTCACCACACATTTCAGTAGAGGATGTAGGGGATATTTGTAAATGAGGATACTGGACTCAGGAACAACACTGTAATGGCTATTCAGAGCTCTTACTTGAACAGTATCTATCTAATCTCACCGCATTAGACATATTGTGTCGTTGTTTGCTGCAGTCATCGTATCCGGGTGTATGATTGTGTGTCTCTACGTCCTGACAAGTCTCATTTTATCGAGTGAGATACTTGAATCCGAGGTGCTAACAGATACAACGAAACTCCTTCTTCCAAACACTGTTTGTATTTGATGACAGGATTGACTAGTGCTGTCACAATATCCACACCTTGTCCAATTATTTTTAATCAGCAAGGCAACATGGAACATTCGTATACCTTTCATATCCATCAAACCACTCAGTGACTCCTCTGTTTTGTGGAATCGTTTTGTTATTTGCAGTCTGTACACGCATGTATGTGAGGGTTTTTTTTTTTTCTGTGTTTACTCACCCACCTGCATGACAGAGGACAAATCGGGAAAACAGTGCAGCGGACAGTATATTTTCACTTTGTAAAACCACTCCGAACCCCTTTATTTGTCAGAACAGCGGTTTCCTTGATGTCATGCACCATATATATCATAATGTCATGAATAATTTATGCAAACATGCCGAGATCTCATCTGCATCTCTAAAACGATTACAACCCACCAAAGTGGGAACCTATATTCATACCAATTTATCTATTTTCCAATGACAGAAATGACACGGTGGGGGGAGATTTACTGTAATGCACCTCATTTGTATAATCCACTTCTTGGAGAGTGAATAGCTTAAATGTACTGACATAACATTTAATGCACTTCATGCATGGCCACCTGCTATCTTTGCTACGCACAGATTTGTGTTAAGCTTGTGCTCACAATCCTGGAAATGCATAGTGAGAGAGTTGTTTCCATGACACACTACGATTCAAACTCTTTGACGCCAATGGCGAACGCTACAGAAGATTACTGCCATCCCTCACAGTCAGCGAAACCACTGAATTCAAAGGGAACCCTCACGCAGCAGTCAAACAAAACTAAATTCCCCTCGGGTGACAAAATACTGCCGATGGGATTTGTCAGACACAGACATTTATGAGACCATTAACCTTGTCAAGACAGTTAAAATAGATGGTGGTGCATGAAATGAGGAAGATGCCTGAACAAAAAAAGCAAAGATAAATGACCACAGGCAGATGAAAAACATATTCCTATCGAAAGTTGAAATGACCGCTCAGCTCGTGTCCGGTGACGCTGGAGTTGTTTCAATGCTCATATTGTGTGATGAGGAATATGAGAATCCATGAATTGTTGAGAGAACATGGACTGTTCTCAAACCTAAAGTCGACTATTTGAGGTGGAATTATACAGAAAAGACTCATGTAGCAAATAATGAGCCGACTTTGTTCTTGTTTTTGGCCTTCAAAGTGGATAAAGCAGCTTACTTCGAAAACTTTGTGGCTCAGACACCATCTGTAATAATAAGGTCCACGTCAGGTGGAGACACACTGGGAAATGGGCGACTGGGCAAACGTGGACAAGAGCTGAGAATGACAAATTGATATACTGTATATGAAACGATTCAATGAGAAAATGGGCACTGCTGATGAGCAGAGGACAAATATCTAGTGGGGCGTTGAGTTCATTGAGATCAACAGTTTTGGCACAAGAGAGAGAGATTAAGACGCTACAACAACAGAGCTGGGATACTGCAGCCGGTGGAAGAGAGGAGAGTTGAAGAACATCACAGGACCACTGAAGATGAAGATTTTGACAAACCTCGACATGGAATTGTGAGACTGAAAAGGTAAACCGTGAAACACAGGCCAAGAATACATGGTCTGTTCTCCAAAGCTCCTGTAAAGACCCTGGTGGCTTTGGGTCCTGGACCATCAGAGAAGATGTGTCCAAGTCGGACCACATTATATTCAGGTCATCTCTGATTAAAAATCACATGAAGGTAGCCGTCCAGAGACACTAGTAAACTACCACTGAATGTTATGTGAATGTATGTAGTCAGGTTCGATCCATCAGGTATCAGAGACAACTTACTAAATAATCTACAGTGTGCGGTATCAGTAGCATCTGCTACCAGAAGAGAAGAAACATGGCTGCGGCGCACTGCGGGGATGGCAAGCAGCAGCTGCTGGAGTCTGCAGGGAGTTTAATCCAATGCTGTTTTCTCTTGACACTTTTACACTTGTACATTTCCAACCAGGCAAAACGTTTGTGCTTGTTTTAATTAGATTGTCCAAAATGGGTGGCAGCTGCACACACACACACACACACACACACACAGCATTTATTGCTTCATAACACCTGTTTTCTCTTTTTTCTTTACCTCCCTTGGCGTCGGACATTGAAGGGAAGAGAACTG
>CAAKHB010007501.1:71629-90775 GCA_901007665.1 Aeoliscus strigatus | reverse complement strand
GATTGTCCAAAATGGGTGGCAGCTGCACACACACACACACACACACACACACAGCATTTATTGCTTCATAACACCTGTTTTCTCTTTTTTCTTTACCTCCCTTGGCGTCGGACATTGAAGGGAAGAGAACTGACAGTATCTCCTTGATAGTATCTAACCAGTCACACTACTCTGACCTTTCCATTAATAACAGGCTTTCAGTGACGGCTTTATCCTGCCCTGTGTAGAAGGATCTTTAAAATGTACAGGAATGTGCTCTGGCCAATACTTCCGACCATGGGTCTCAAACTCATGGACTGTGGCCCAATTGCGGCCCCCGGGACGACCTGGATATCACACCTTGATATGAAAGCCTGGGAGTTTTATGTGAACGGCACTTTGTGGCGTTGTGTGTGCGAGAAGTCCCTGTGTTGCACGAGCTGGAGCTGAAAGAACCAACCAATCACAGTAGGGTAGATGGCTCCCAGGGGCGGGCCATCAGTCGGGCTTGACGCCAGCAGAGCAAAATTTCATGACAACTATAGCGTCGCCCTTATTATGTGGCATTCACATGGAATCAGGGAGAGGTCAGACGGCAAAACGTATGTGGCATTTTTCCAAGGCACAGCTCAACTGGGCTCTACTGGTTCCAGTCCGGAACTTTTCCATTACAGTTCACTAACTCTTCAATGTGGGTGATGACGTCACAGCGCCGCTGCAAGAAACTGCCGCAACAGTGTTTTTTTTACCGTATGCAGAACATGGAGGAGATGGAGAAGCTGCAACTGTTCACAGATTTTTGTAACATAGAGAGAAAAAGGAGACGGAGCAGGACACCATCAACTCCACTGTGGTTTCATCCAGCTCTGTTAACAAACATTACAACCGGCCAAATATCACAAAAACATCTGTGCTTCGTTAACCACAGTGTGTTTTGCACACATCAGATATGATAAAACTGGTAAGGCAGGTAAAACTGACGGTAGACTCCTGTGTCTAAGTTAGCTGTTGGGACGGCCCTCTGTCTGAACAGACCAATCAGAGGCCTCTGCAACGTCACATGTTTTATACCGATTCGTGTCACTGGAAACCTCGATGGAGGTGGTGCAGGAAAAAAAAGTATCAGGTACAATCACCGGTGGAAATGCGAAATAGCCAGATGGAGCCGTGTTGAGTTGGGTCAACCTGGAAACGCTGATGGCAACGGCAGACGGCGATGCTGTTCAAAGTTTAAATATTTTAACTTTTACTGTCTACCGCCACGGGATTCACTACCAGATGTGATGTAGTTTCAGTTTGCGATTGAGGATCAAGACAAAGCAGGACTTTATAGGCATATATGTATTGCTGTGATATGAATAACACAGAATAATATACAACTATATATTTTTTTTAGATTTTATTGACTGAAAACAGTGTGACATCGCCATAGAAACACATCACATTGGTCCCGTGTGCAGTTGTGCCGACTAGAACCGAACTGTTAATAATGTCGTTTGAGAATATTTGTTTTACTTAACAAAGCTTTGGTTGTGGACTACTTGGCCAGTTTGGGAATGCTAGCCAAGTGTTGGCCAGTATGAAAACTAATAAATATTTTCATACACAAATGTTGTCTATTCCATTTCAAGGGTTCCCGTTGTAGAACATTGTCAGTGTTTCCTATAAATGCGTCATAAACTAAAGGCCTCGGTTCTGCAAGCTGTGATAACACCACTCTGCAGAACAACAGCAATCCAGCTTGTTGATCCTCTGAGTGATTCCTTCTGAGCAGTGAAACTTTAATATCTGACCTTCTCTGCTTGGCCAAACATCATCCAACTTTATGTGTGACATGACATTCAACACATGGTTCGCCTTCGAACACTCTGACAGTCACGTCAAAAGCTGCTAAAATTGAGAAATGATGGTGGTAGAATCCATAAATGTCACCAAATGTAAAAGCTGCTCCCCGATGTCTCACACTCGAAGGCCATTTTGTGTATAAAATGTAAATTTCCACCTGCGTTATGCATGATATTAACCTCCAAATGCCCGGGTATGTACAGGCTCACCTTGTTTTGTCTTGTGCTTCATGCTCACTCTTTGTCTTAAATGAATTACAGTGTAGCTGTGGCATCCTGTCCTGTTTTCAGTAAACACTGTTCTTTTTCTCTCTCCAACTAATATAGATTTACCTAAAAGCACATTGATGCTTGCTGTGTTCACTTTTTTTCCATCTCTATTTCATTATTATCACCATCGTTATCATATCACGATCACCTCAATCTGGAGTCACTTTGACAGACTTAAAGGGAAACTTGATCAAGGAAAACATCAGGCTTTTTGTCCCTGCCGATTTTCGCATTCCAACAGTCTTTTTCAAAACAAACGAAGGTGCTGAACATCTTTAGTACTTTTTTTCCACCATATGTTATCCTGCAGATCAAAGCTGAAAACAAAATGCTGAATTGTGGGTCCAAAATTATACTCCAGCATCTCTTCAGTCTACAACAGAACGATTCTTCTGTCTGCAACTAACCATTATTTTTGCTGTCAAAAAAATCTATTGATTCTAAGTCACGCTTATCTTCTTTATTTTTAAGCACCTACTTTGTACTTCTGTTTAACCTGACTTGCTTAAATGTTCACACCTGAGGTATCAGCCTTATTTGTGAACATCTCTGTGGTATATGTGACGATACAGCAGCCGTTGTTTAAGGTGTAGGTTCATCGCCATTGTGCTGCCGCAGAGTTTGCGTTCAACGTTTTTCGCTGTTTTTTTTTTTTTTGTCGTTGTTTTGTCAGTGAAATGTTCCCAAACTGCAAGAAGTGGCTGGCGTGTGAACAACAATCAGCGATAACATGACAATGCTTACATTTTCACCAATTTTTGTTGTTGATGTACTTATGTCGACTAGTCATTGCAGCCCTACTTTTGTCTCTGTGTGGTTCTTTCTTACAGGGTTTGGTGTCACAGGAAGATTTGGCGATTTGGATTCATTACTGTGGGGATAAATATGGGTTATAAGACAATAATATCCCCGTAGGAGTGGATCTGTGGAAGGGCACAATTTCAAAACAGCGGCTGCTTCTACCCGGTAATTAAGACACTCTACGTGGGAGCCGCTTTTCAATCCACTGAGTGACCAAATATGAAATTATAACAGATAACGGACATGATAGGCGGGAGTCATGCTGCCTGAATGATATGGAAATGTTTTCTCAATTGTAATTATACATTGTCAATTCAAGCGAGACAACATTACTGTACTTAAAAGTAAAATAGAAAGTTTGAAATCTCCCTCCTGGGGATGTCACGATGATAGATTTTCCAGGTGTGATTATTGTCAAGGAAATAATCACGATTTTCGTTTTTCGATTTGCGTTTTTGGAACAAAAAAATAATAATTTAAGAGCGACCTAACTGCTCTTCATGGCGGACAAGCCCTCACACCCCCATCATGACCCACTACAGAGACACCGGAGCTCGTCCTCTAACTGACTCATTCAGCTCAGCTGTCACAAAGGCCGCTACAGGAAATCCTTCCTGCCGTTCATCATCGCTCTGTACAATAGGTCACCTCTGCTTGACACTGTCTGCACTCTGTAAATATTCTGGATTATATTCTTTATCTATGAGAAACGGCACTACATTGCAAAACTGCCCATCTTTATATTCACCATTTCCTTTAAAGACAAATTCAATTTGTAAATATGTACAGTATACCTGAGGAAATCTTCCAAGGGATCAATAAAGTATATTGTTCTATTAGTATATTGTACTATTAGAACCTTTAATAGAAGGACACTGGCTTTTCACATTTTGTGTGTGCCAAGATTGTTCATCTCTTTTTTTCCACATTTGTTCTTTGGCTGCTGTAACATGCACATTTCCCTCACGGGATGAATAAAGTACTTTCTGTTCTATTCTGAATATTGTTCATGTGAATCCGAGGGAGAGACGCTGCAGCTCAGCCCCCCTCCCCTTCTGACCCCCACCTCCACCACTCTCTCTCGTCTTGACAAAGTGAGTGTGAGTCCGTGAACTTACTGCGATGTTCATTGTTGGTGGTGTTAAGTATTAATTTATTACCTTGATACTAGCACAGAGGTCTGGATGTTTTCCTATCGATGTCCTTCACTCGCAACAGGTTCTGCAGACGGGAAGTCCGTCAGTCATCACAACATCCGTGTTGGTTTGCGTGGAGCCGAAACGGTCCCGTACATGTTTATTTGGTAGAAACAACAACATCGGATTGCTTCCCTCTGCTAGTTACATGCTGAAGTGGTTCTCACGTGTTCTGCCGCTTCGCTGGCTCAAATACTTCTGCATCCCTGATATAAATCACATCGCCACAAATCTCACAATTATTATTATCGCACCATCCCTACTCTCTATGTTTGTGATATTCTTCACAAAGGCAAAGCTTTTTCCAATAGTACCAACAAGGAACAAGACAGCTGGTTCCCTTTTCAATGTGTTTATCTGCAGGGAGATAACGTCCGCTACTGTTATATGTTTCTGGTATCAGCCGTCGGAGGAAAATCTTAACACTCTAGTTGACCTTTACTGGATGTGTACACCACCGAAAGGCCAAATCTGTCAGCTGGCTGAACAAGCCAGCGTACAGGTTGAACTCCAAGCCAACAGGGGCGACAGCTCACCAGACGCCAACCACGCTGAAGGAAATGTTATTACCCACAGCTTGAACTTCACTTGTGCTTTGGGTTTAATCTTTGGTTAGTGACTGAACCAGTGTGACTGGGGCGCCGATTGGAGAACATTTATTTATTTCTCTACAAGCACTGACTGTGGCTTCCTGAGGTAAAAGTACTGTTAAAAAATAAGAATGAATATGTAATAATAAAAATAATAATTTCAAAATAAATAAATAATGTTTTTTTAAGTGCTATTACACTGGAGACATGACACATCCCAATCAATTATCCATTTAACGAAATTTTGTTTGTCCTTTTTTTGGCTCTGGGTTAAAGAACCTGTACAGCAATCACACACAAAAATTAAGTATTCTGCAAATTCCTTTATAAAAGCCATGTTTTCTGTTATAATGTTTATGTACATTTTTAAATGGGCCTTTCATTTAAGATGTGCTTATTTCACTTTTCTCTATAATTTGTTTTGCCCCGTAAAGCAGTTTGAAATGCCCCAGTGTACAAAACGGTCATTGTAGAAATGACCTTGTTCATTGTAGTTTCATGTCACAGACACGCCATGTGCCTCTGTTCCTTTCCTTAAAGGGAACACATTCCTAAATAATTCAGATTTACTTGCGTTGGTGTATAAAACTCCACTCTGCATATCCATCAAGGCCCATTTGGAAACAAATTTGGTGATTTCTGGCAGAGAAATTGAACTGGCGCTGCTTCATGTGCAGAAATAAAAGTGGACCTCCATTTGTTTATTTGCTTCAAATGCAAGAAAATACAGCAAATGGCACCGTGATTAAGCAAGGAGCTGATAATAAATGAAAATCATCATACAATTTTACTAAGTTAGGTTAGGTATGTGTAAGGCCAGTGCTGAGATAAAGGATGGACTTGACATTTGCTGAGAAATAAGAAAACGGCTTCAAATTCTAACACCGACTGCTGACAAGTGAATTTTGATTCACCTTTTTAAAGCCTTATATCGATTCGAGCCTTTGTAGAATATCTGAATAACCACCGATTAAAACACCACCTGCTCGTGGGAATCTGAAGTTCATAAAAGTCACTGAGCCAGTAACTTCAAAGTCCAGCACCAGCAGACTGATTTGATAGAAGCAGCATATGAGACGGAGGTTGGTTGCTTAAATCTGAGCCCCAGTCGCTTTGGGCTACTGGAAGGAGGACTCATGTGAAACAGCATGGAACACAGTTATCATAAGTCACACACTCACACACACACGCCCCCCCACCCTCCTCTTCCCACCATCTTCATCCCATTTTCTCATTGCACGACTTTCCTCTCCTCTCCTCTACATTCCCAGATACTTTATCTCCCTCACCTCATGCTGCCTCTTCTTCTTCCCCGCTGCCTCAGTCTCTCACCGTCTCCCTCTCGAGTGGTCTTATAAGCACCTAGCTAGAGAGAGAGAGACTCATTCTTTTTTTTTTTTTTTTTTTCCTCTTTTCTCAAGGCAGCCATGCTCAAAAGAAGCTTGATTTATTTTTTGGAATAAATAGTGCTTGATGTGAAAAAGCAGATGTGCCCCTAAATTCTGCTTCAAAAGAAGACAACTGGCAGGCGGTTTTAACAGTGATGAAAAGATGTTCTGTAATGAAGCTACACCTTAAGGGGGCAAATCTCATCATAGGTAACCCAGTAATTAATGTTCATGCCATGCAGCAGAGGAGATCAATAATGTGAGAGATTCTCCAGGAATTAAACCAGCGGCACCTTCACCAGGATTTCCCTTCTGACCTTGGAAGTTATATTACTGCCCAAATAGATGGTGTAGAGACACGCAGGCAATAAATGAGTCCACAGGGACGTAACGTGATATGCATTTATGCCTTTAATTGCAGGTGTCTTTCCAGGTTTGACTGAATATTGTTACCAGTAATAAGTGACGAGCTGCTCACAAGCGAAGCGGAACAAAGATGCCTCCAAATAATTATAGCAGTTTCATTCCTTTGTCACGTTTAAAAATGACAAAGGAGACAGGAAACAAAAAGTCCAACAGAGGTAGAAGCAAAAAGAACGGTGAATGTTTACAAAAAAAAACAGTATTGATATTGTGGCGCTCTTGGGTTCTTGTAAGGAAACTCAGCTCTGTACACTTTAAAAAAAAAAAAAAAAAAACATGGCTCTTTATTATGCTCTCACACACAACAAACACACGAATGCAGGGAGGTCATCACTCAAACACACAGCCTCACTCATGGTGCCAAGTGCTCTTGACAGTTATTTTCTAACTGTCAGACACACTGTAGCAAAGCATGCTGGGAAGCCTCATAACCGCCCTCCCCAACACCCCTACACTATATTCCGTCTGTTGTCACAAGGGTTAATCAACACATAGGTGTGCATTAGATGGTTCTAAGGCATGACGCAGTCTTTGCCACTCAATTGCCTTAAAACCGTTTCACACAACTACACGTTAATGAACCCACTTCTACCATGGTCATTTGGCAAAGAAACAGAAATGGGATCATTAATTAAGGACAGACCTTTATTCATTGTGGACAACATGATGTGCCACTGTCCCACCACCACCCATCGTCTAACGCCTTTGTATCTGTAAGCAGCAGAGCGGGACCCGCAAGCAGGCAGGGTGGGAGCGGTGATCATTCAGCCCTTGGGAGGAAAATATATGAAAGTACAGGGGGTTGATAGTTCAGATTAACTTTTCTAAGCTTAAATTTTACTCCACCAGCTGCTGTGTGTCTTTCTATGTCGCGCACAGTATGGACACGAGCCGTTTTGGAAAAAAAAAAAAAAAGACCAAAAAGACCTTCAGTGGTGAAATGCTCTGAGGCACCATCAGGTAAATCCTATTAAATAAGTGCCAGCTGGAGAGAAGTAGAACAAACAGAAACAAACCCGTGTACCTGATCCACCTTGTGTCTCATGACATTACAAGCACGTACTGCCGAAACTAGTTAATATGCAGCAGACATCAGAGCTCCTCTCCCTTTTTCACAAGACCACATCCACGCTCACCCTCATCCGTGGTGCACTGACATCAACCCCCTGCGAACACAGACCCGACTAAGACTCTTCTCACCTTTCTCTGTGTTTACTCAATTGCAACGCGGTTCTAATCTTGTGGTGCCGTACCAAGATGCAAACATCACTCATGTCCCCGTTGTGTCATTCCTGAGAAGGTGAGGTACCGAGACCAGTCAAGCAGATGTGTCAAATGACTCAACAGAAGGAGTGGTGGCGGTACACAGGTAGCAATGGGCGAGAGGACGCTATCAGCGTCAAGCAGTGAGCATTTTTCTGCTGCACAATCTAAATGGATTTTATTTTTTTTCTTTCGTCTGACAGGCACCAGGAAAGCACACAGAGTTCCATGACCTTAGTTTGCCCATTGTACATGGTGTGTGTGTGTGTGTGTGTGTGTGTGTGTGTGTGTGTGTGTGTGTGTGTGTGTGTGTGTGTGTGTGTCGTTTAAGGACATTTCATTTAAAGAGCTACTGTTGCTATGTGCACGGCATCAGCTCGCTGCATACAGATGCTCCAAATTCAATGCCAGCAATTCTTTGTCTCTTAAGTCTTGGAAGAAGGAATAAAAAACACTTTGAGCTTCATGAGTAGTTAACTACATTAACTGAAGAATAAAACACGTCATCAGTAGATACTACAGCTGTTGTTTTCCTTTTCGACTGGTTTCAAGTTGTCTTCGGAGTCTGAAAAATCTTAAAATAAAATAAATTCATTTTCAATTTGTCTCGCTCACATTCCCGTTCCTCTGGGTAGTGAGACAATGGCTCTAAGCAAGGTCTATATTTCAAGGGCTTACCAAGATAATTCTAAGACAGATGGAGGGGTCTGAACTCCTCTTTTATACTTTTACTCTGGAAAATAACCCCAAGAATGTACAGGGTCAGTTTTTCAGCAGTTTAGATGTTTGGAAGGATATTGGAAATGTAAAAGAACTCAGACAAAGACTTTAATGGTCCAGAAAATCACCTTTGGACATGTGCTTTACTTTCAGTACTACTTGGCAGCCACTGCATTCAGTTTTAAAGGATCTGTCCCTCATAAAAGGAATGGACAGCTACAATTTAAATCAACAGCCATCTCGTGCAAAATGTCAGCCTTTATCCTGGCCTGAAAAAGTGTTTATTCTCCTCCGTTAGGTTGGCAAGTGGTCATCTGCGAATCTGCGTCTCGTAAAATAATCACAATTATTGGAGGCACACATAGTACTCATCTCTATATCATCTCTCAAAGGTTTCCCAGGGCACTAAATTATACTATCAAAGAGAAAATGTGCAGTAAAATGACAGTAGCATCATATAGAAAGTGCATGTGTACATTTGTGCAACTGGCCTGTTGAAAAAGTGTCAGTTTATATTAATGCACCTGAATAAGCGACATGTAAGTATCTGTATCTTTTATATTTCATGATCCTGGCCTGCATTTTTCTCATGTCAGCATGTGTGCTACAAAGATTCAACTACATCCACAAAAAGTGACTTGATCCCTCATTCATGTCACCTTTTATGGCTTTTTTAAACATTGGTGTGAACTAGCAAAGCACAGATTTATAGGTGAGTTTGTGTTATGGAAGCATCAAACAATAACACAAGAGTGTGTTGTTCAAAGCTGAGTGTTCCTCAACATGGATCCTTGTAATACACAGGAGTGGAGATGACTCAAGGATTAATGAACGTCTGGGGGAAAAAAAGGACCATCTTCTTCTCTACTAACAGCATCACAGATACATGTGTAGAATATCCCTCTGTGATGTCATCAGGAGGTCAGACTAAGTCGGTCCTGTCCTGTCGGGATCGACCACGTAGACCAGGATGAATGCTGACACCAAACAAATATCCTATTGTAAACATTTTTTTTCCCCTTTGCTTTGTAACTGTATAACATGTTGTAAGAGAGATGTCTGTGTCTGTGGAGTCTGTTTATATGTACACATGAAAGGAACAGGAGAAAACAGTTCAGGGGGAATGAGGCAAACAACCATCTTCAAGCCACGGGCGGAGAATAAGTAACAATTACATTTCTATTCAAGCTCGACTAAGACAAAACAAAGATTGATTATCTGGTTTCGGTGTTTGGCAAGACGGAAGAAGAGCTGTTTCTCCAAGGACAAAAACACAACACTAATAATTGAATAATAACTTTAATTTAAAAAATAGCATTACACCACCCTCTACACCACAAGTCATTTTCAGCAGAAGGCAATCGATTTATGTGATGCACACTGTTATTACGGCACAGAAGCTTCTGTCTGTGTGTGTGTTCATCCTGCTATTATATTTACATTTGTATACCTCTGAAAGCTGTGAATAAATTACAGGTGGAGCCAGATAACAGCCACAGATTATTCTCAACATCTAATATAAAATCTAATCAAGATGCCGGATAATACGAGCCGCGTGAAATTAGAGAGAAAAGACAAAATAACACAACTAACTCGGATAAAAAGTAAATTTAAAAAAAATCTGATAGTAAATTGACAGGCTCCATAAAACTGCACGTCCTGGAGTCTGCTGAATAAACCACCTGCATGGACTCGAGTCTGCTGCATCAACCACCTGTAAGTACTCAGGTCCGCTGTGATTTGTGATGTTGGGCTGAATAAATAAGAGTTTAACTGAATAAGATGTTGACTGATGTTCACCATTTTGTAACACAGGAATGGCTGAAAAATAATGTCTTGGTCAGAAAAAAAAAAGGTTGCCGTTGGTATGTGTTTGTAATAAGAGTGACAAAATTACAGTAAGAGCAAATGAATGGTGACTGGAAATTGCGGTGAAGTGAGATGTGTGATTTCCTCCTTTGCACAGGGCCCAGCATTCGATGGAGTGGGTCCACGGCTCCTGGTCTAATAAAGCACTTGTCTGTGTGGACTGAGGAGGGGAAGCAGAGGCACATGGGAGGAGAGAATATTTTTGTCTGAGATTCCACCTCTGGTTCCAGCAGAGACACAGACAGAAGACTGACGAGTTGACACTCACAGTCTTACTTCACCCATTGAGTCGGGTGAAGTAAGTCATTCACGTGGTTTCGCAAAAGGCTAAAGAGGACAGCCTGATGTTTGGGAGCAGAATGATATTCCTGACACAGATCTGTCCCTGCATCGTCAAAGGATTAGGAACGTAACAGCAATCCTACAGACAAAACCCCACCCCTCAGCTTGCTTCAGGGGGTTTGTGGGGGATTTAAATTCAGAACCACTTAGGACGTACTGTTAATTAACTCGCTTGGCTTAGTTAAGCACCTACAAACATCCCAAACCTACGCACAGCCCACTCAGAACTCCCACAAGTGAAACAGAGCACAGCTATAGTGGAAATATCCAGCTCCAGAGGAAGGAAATCAGTAGAGGCATGTAAATGTGGATTTCAAGTGTTTCCTTTGATGGACATATTGAAAAGTAATGCAAAGCTCAAAAGGATTTTGTAATTACTTCACCTTAACCTGTGCAGTCATAACCAGCGGTTGACATATGAAGCTGAACAGTAGCTCTGCACATTGTCAGGACAAACGGATTACAAATCCTAGTTTCCTTTTTCCTGACCCAGGTATGGTCACTTACACGAAATCACTCCGAAGTTTTGACCGACAACAGTGAAGTGTATCTTTGGAAAAAATTTTTCTTTGGAAAAATTTTTCCACTGCACACATCATGTTCAATACGCCACTGACTATCTAAAGGGTAACTAACCCCCGGCCCCCTCCGTCTGGGCTTGACTCTGCTCACAGCTTGATTTCAGAAAATGCAGGTAATTGGGCGGAGTTGAGGGAGGGAGGAGGTGGGGCGATGTGGGGTGGTGGGAAGGCGAACGGATGATTCAGACCCTTTGCGTGTTCTACCTCATTGGAGGTGGAGGATTTCTCTCCTCCTGTATCTCCTGTCAGTCAGGATGACGGTCCAGAGCCCAGTAAGTTTGAGCTGCTCCTGAGGTAGCCCCCGATGACGGCGCTGATGCGGCCAGGACTGAGGACATGGAGGGGCAGGAGTAGATGGGAGATGTCTCGGATTCGTGGCTGGATTTTCGCATTGAAGCTTTTGCGAAGCCAAAAATTTCCGGGTCCACTGGAAACAGGTGCTGGCCAGAGACGGCTGGACAGCCGGGATACGAACACTGACAAAACATTTCCGTAACTAGCTAAAAAAAAGCTAACTGACACAAACGACCATCAAAGTCACTAATCACTAAGTTCAACTAACCTACAAGCTGAAGCTAACGTACCTAGAATAGAATAGAATATAGAATAGAATGCCTTTTATTGTCATTGTTCTTTGTCAAAGCACAACGAAATTATTAAAAGTAGCATCTCTCAAGCAGCAGGTGCAAAATAGCTTAGATATAACATCTAAAAATATAATATAAACCTACAACTATTTGGAAGATCTAACTGCTCCGAATCCAACCTACTCTCTAGTTTGCTAACGGCAGAGGGAATCTTTTTATAGTAATGGGAGCAGGAGGGGCTTCAGGGTTGAACCACCAGGGTTAGCACCAAATACATTGTAAAGTGAATTTAGATGTAATAACCAGGTTTCAACCTGTAGATGGCACTCCACGTGCCATTTTTTTAACACAAAATGTAGATTTGCAACTATTTTCACAACAATGTTAAGATTAAGACCAGAATCAATCATAAAATGTAAATCATAAAAGTCACCAGTTTAAACAGTTTTCAGCGGAAAAAAGTGGTTTTGGGGGTAAATTACTCTTTAATAATGTCACATTTTACATAGTTTATTCAGGCTGCAACACAAACCACCTCCAGACTTAACATTCAATTGCAATATTCAATTAAATGCAAAAAATGCTGCTTTATTTGACTAGGAAATACAAGTGTTTTTAAGAGAGAAAGAGTGATATATTTCCTTAAACGGTGATAATGTTCCCCCTGAACTTGTTGTAGTTCTTGTGACAGGTGAAACTACTTCCAAAGGTCCACCATCTGGAGGGTGAGATACAGCACATCAGGAATCTCAAAGCACTTGCAGACACGAACGAGTCATTTCAGTGTCACTTGTCCCAAAATTGTGTGCTTTGATTTTATGTTATTTTGAACTGCTCCAGCACCTGTGACATCAATGTGTTAACCTATTGACGATCCCAGTGTGGGCTTCTCTGATTTTAGAACACTATGTACATACAGACATCGTTATCTGCTCAGTGTGGGCGTGAATCGTCCGGGCGGGAAAGAGCATGTACCATGTGGATGCATTTCATTATTCATGATAAGACTGTGTGCCTCTCGCATTGGGATACAGCTGACTGTTGCTGATAGGGTTGCAAACAGATTGTGGGAGGAAATCAGACGTGCTGAAACCTTCATCCAATCAGCCGTAAAAGCGACATGTGAGATGTTTTTTTTTCTTGTATGACTGTTGTTGTATGACTGACTCAGAAAAACACGATGGACGATGCCAGCTGGTGTCTATTTCCACAGAGGGCTCGGCCGACGTCAGGCCTTCTGGATAGCTGGAGGCGAGTCTCGTAGATACGAGCCAATCAAGAAAGTTCAACTCCACATCAGCCATTTTTCTAAGTTACTTTGGGTGTGATTGTGAATAAATTACTGGATCAGCTTTTTCTGGGTTTTTGAAAATCTCGAGATTCCTCAAGAGATTGTCAAGAAGTGAGACGGGCGCTTCCCCATGGTACGTGCTGTCTCCTGTAGCTAACGCACTCCATTGTTCATCTCTGAAATAACCTTTGAATATTCCACGGCAGAGTCAGCATGAGTCACATTGACGTGTTTCGTAACTGCTTTGAATAAAACTTAAAATTAGACGATGTCACATTTCTGGTACATGTCAATGTTTCTGAGAAAAATTGTTTCCATAGGAAAGAATCAGAGAGGAGACATATTTAGTGGGAAGCTGACTCAACCACAGTCAACCAGCTCCTGGATTGAGGTCAATGATGAAATTTGGAGATTTAAAGAAAAAAAAAAAAAAAAAAAAGCTACTGGGCCACACAAAGAGGTAACAACAAGAGGAAACAGACGTAATGAAATGGATCTCAAACCAACTTTTTTAATGTCTTAAATATGAGCCAGACTCACGCTCACTCGCCCGGATCGCTAGAACATCTCAGAGCACACATTCAGCATATGGGCACATTTATGTGAATGAAACCGGTTCACACTTTCCACTTGGTTTGGTTTGGTTAAAATAAATCCAAGGACGATCCTGTGTCAATGAGTGTGTTAGTGTGTGACAACAAACCTCTGTTCCTGGGTGGGCTTAAACCCCCAACCAATGGGTTAACAGACAGACACGCTAACCACTGCTCCACAGAGCCAAATCCTTCAACAGAACACTACCAACATTTAATCACCTGGTCCTGGTCCATTATCAGCATTTACTTACCGGTACTGAAAATTTCATTAAAATCCGTTCAGAACTTTTTGAGTTATTTTACAAACAAACAGATAAATGCCGGCAAAAAACAGAACCTCCATGGAAAGGTAATAAAATGTGTTCTCATTATTTTATTTGAGCAGGAAAACAAACTCCAATTTGATTTAACTTCACTAAAGCCTGGAGGTGTGAAAGCACAAAACAATATTCTACATAACATATTATTGTGTATATATCCAATACAGTAGTTGCTACATAGTTACCAGCTAATTTTCCTCCATATTTTATTAAATGAAATGTATGAATTGGTATTTTAGTGGCTGCTCATTCTCTTCAGTCTCCCATTCTATAATGAATTTAGTGCAGGTTTCATTGCTCGTCTGTCATCCGGCCCTGGTTTAAAACTGCCTGCCTCCACGAGCGACGGTCACCATAAATAAACGCAGCGGTTCTGTGCAGAATGTCTGACAGCCTACTACTTCACCAACTAACATCTGGCCTTTGTCTTCAGGTAAAAGGACATTCATCGCCAGGGTCGCAGGGTTGTGAAGATATTTATGACCTCCATGCTGACAACCAGGTACACATGCTAACATCAGCAAACAAACTCGTCATAACATCAGAAGCTCCCGACATTTTATACAGTTTACATGCTGACCACAGAAAATGTGTGGCGATCCTGGCGCAAAGCGTGTGACGTCACTACCACACGCTTCAGTATGTATGTGTGTGTGTGTGTGTGTGTGTTATACTTATTGTGTGTTATACTTAATGTGTGGGACACCCAGGAGAACTCCCCCAGAAGCTGCAGTGTTATTCAAACCCTGTGTAGACTGACAGATGAGGAGACGGGAGACGGGTTGTTTTGCTGCAAACGTGTATCAGATATATTACACATGTGCAGCTAATCATGAAGGTGTAGCTTCCCATTGTTTGCATTGGTCCATTCAGTCACCTAATGTGAAAGGATTTGACATTTGAGCCTGAAAGCAAATATTGATACAATAAAACATGTGATATTGTGATATTTCACAGTGTGATACTGTACGATTTTGTCCAGGCTTTAAAATGAACACCACTCTAGACACAGCGGTTTTGCTGTGTATTTTAGACTGCCCACTTTTTGGCAGCAGGCATTTGTCTCAGAGGGAAGCGGTTCTGTGTACGCCACTAGCTATCACCCACAGGACGCAACAATGGATGAATACCAGCAGATAACAGCTCCTGCAGGATTCAAAACGGATGTGTGGACTCACTCTATAGTATCACAATATATAGCAGTATGTCATATTGTCACCCCAGTGTCGTATCCAAATTTCTGCCAATACAGAGAATGAACATAATGAGAGAAACACACAGTGAAGATTTGAAAAAGTTGTTTGTCAGACATCCTCTGCTGGAAAAAGAAGAAGTTGTGTTTTGGTATATGTGAGCACATGAATGTGCACTATGAGGTGAAATGTTGAGCAGAAATCTTTGGTCACTGTCGTCAATCATTCCTTTCAATTCCACAGTTCAAGCTGTGAAATTAATCCATACGCAGATGTTCCAGTGAGCAGTGCCTTTGACAGCAGACGCACAGAAATGACACAGATCTCTTTATACTCACTCTCTCTCAATCTGTCCTCTCTTTTGAGGGCGAGAAATAATATGCAGCTTCATTTGGTAAACTACATTAACCTTTAACAGTTAACTCTTACAGCATTACACATCTATGCATATGAGATTTTTTATGCCACAAAATCGTTTAACAGTTTTTCACCAAGAGGCACCTAGATTTCAACAGACATTAAAAGGGATCAAGGCTGTAAAAGTCACAGCACATTGACCACGCAGCAAAATGCAAATGTGACTATTAATGTGCTGCCATCAATGCTTATTAACCAGCAATGAACAAAGTGTTGCTCACTAATAAAAACATGATAGCCAGCATTAATGCTCACAACCATTGAGAATAGTGTGAAATTAAAGTCTAAGCTGTGCTGTTGGCTTCCAGTGAAGACCTCATCATTAGCTTTGAGAGCTTGTAGATTTTTCATTTTATAAATAAGAAATTAGATGATTCATCAGTTATAAAAAATGAATGAGGCAAAAGGGATTTGGATCAAGGTGTTTGACTGCTGTTTAAACAGAGAGATGACCTGGTGGTTATAACGCCCCAAAAACACTGGATGTCAACCGTCACGAGCACTGAAGAAGACATGACGTAAAGAGGGCGAATTACAAAACAGAGCAGGACACAAAATACAAAGTAAAGGGAAAGAGCAAGGAGAGGAGGAGATATGTAATCACCACTTAGCCACTTAAGATGCTGGAAGTTGCCATATCTGACGTATGACCTGCGATGAAATGGAAATGAATGCATTCGTTCTGATGTATGTTTACTATTGTTTTCAATACAGTACAAAAATGTATTTATTCAATTACTTCATTAATCGCTGGAATAATCTCAATACTCAATTACCCACTGATTTATATGTATATATAAATATGTTTTTTTTTATTATTATTTTTTACCGATTAATGTAAAGAAATAACAGCCTTGACATTTCGTCAAGGAGATTTTGTGATTGAAACAGATTGAAAGATTGACACGTTGCAGACTGAAACGTTGACATTGAAAATCAAATGTGCCATTCAAGAATGAACCTGAGAGGAGAGACATTGGCACTGTAACATCTGTGAGGGACAAAGGATTTGGCACTGGAACAAGGACAACCTATAAAAAACACAAAACACATTTAAAAAATAATTTGAATCTTTATTTGAAAATGTTCTCATTATGATGTGCTTTGTGTAAATCAATGAACATTTTGTCCATTATTTCTCAGTGTTTTCAGTTTCAACCTACTGTCACCTGGCAACGAGAGAAGAGAGAGAGAGCTACATCAAATTTGCCCTCAATAGGAAACTGTGTTTGGTAAAAGTTGAAAAGACATTCGCACGGGTTCAATAACTCATCAGTGAACTGCATCACAAGTTTCACCGCTTTCAGCAACAATCTGTAAAACATGAAACCTAATCTTTGTGCGAGTCCTGCACAGTCAATGTAATCTGTCCAGCTCGGGGGAGGACTCATTGTGCTGGTAAAAAAAAAAAAAAAAAACTTGATTAAGTTGTGAGGAAATGGAAAATAGATCGCAGATGTGGGAAAAACTGTGTGTGCACGCACCATGTGCAATTAATGCGGGTCCGACCAAAGAGATGAAAGAGAAAGGAGTCGGCAAGCAATAGGCTCTAATTGGTCCTTTGCTGGCTCTCGACAGATGGCTTGAGGTGTGCGAGCGGAGGAGGTGGAGCAGTTGGAGACCTGGATTTGATATGTTAGAGGGCTAAATAATCCAGTTTAGAGACAACAACAGCACTTGGAAAAGAATTGTATCCTGTCATAAAGCGAACACAGTATTTCTATTAAATCGTATCATTCCCCACCAGGCAGATGCTCTGAACCCAGGGCCCACAGAGAGAAGAAACATGCTGAAAGTGTAATTACGTGAGGTACGTGCATCGCTTAGATGGCACCGTTCTACCTAAATGGCAAACAAAGCGCTTTGCATCAGTGCTTCATTTACCCTAATTGACACACTTATCATACATTAGGAGCAATTAGGGCTGTAATGTCTTTGCTCAGGCACTTCGACACCGTCCCTGGGGGATCTGAAAACTACTTCCTCTGATATCTTTGTAGCGATGCACCCAGGATTTGACGTCATCGAACAGTTGATCAATGTCAGAGTATTAAAAAACAGCAACTGAATGTTGCACCGCACACAGCGAATGTCAGCAGATCCCATAAGAGGGTGTGTGTGGGGGGGGTGGGGGGAGTATTTGGGACGGTTACCACTAAGCCATGTTATCATGAGCTTATGTCTGCATTTGTCTGGCCGTTAATACCCTTCTTGTCTTGTACCTGCGTTCACAAAGCATCTCTGTCACTCTGCTAAGAGAAGCTGAGCGACAATCCTGGACCAGCCCCAGATTTCAGTGCAAACCCACCAAAACTGGAGCGTTGATACGAAGCCAACCTTGATTCCGTTACCTTGGTTACAGCTCATCTGTTTCTGCACTGGACAAACAGCAGCTTACACATCACGGCAGGTGATGTATCCTGATTGTCTGCGATGACGACACCGGGCGAATCTCATTCATACTGTTGATACGCTGTTCATACATACAACTATGAAATGTTTTTCCAGTATAATTTGGGGATCTGTCACATTTCCATGCTTCCTGCTGCTGATGATCACTGCGCTCCTGCAGGTATAAGCATCAATGTTGCTTTCAAATTCTTCAATTCTGCTGATTTTCCAGCTTAGTTATCGATACTTCAATTTATTCATGGGATGGTGAATATTTACAACATTGAGAAACTCCTTTGCTACAGTTCCACATTAATTTCACACAATTAAGACTTTTTCTCACAGCAGACCATCACTGAGTATAGGTCATCATGTGACGAGGACAGAATAAAACTAAATATGTATGGCTATAATAGTCATAATATTGAAAATTATTCACACTAATTACCTAATGGTATAGATAATAGTCTAAAATCCAATATCACTCCAAAGTAAATGAGTACATCCTAAAAAATTGTCAGAAAACCTTCAGTTTTCTTTCAGAATCCACATTTTCTATGGGACACAATACTGTATTGACACCACTGATTGAAAATAGGATTTTTTTTTTAATTGCACACACATTTATTTTTATTTTTTTTTATTTTACAAATTCACTGAAGACCAAAATGAGTACACACCAATGAAGTCTCTACATTCTAGACTACAACATTTTAATTAACAAGAAGTTCAATTCATTTACTCGATATTCAGGCGTCCAGTAGAGCGTTGACATAAAATGGTGTAACTCAAATCAAAAACAGTTCATGCTGTCAGCAGAGGCTCCAAGTGGTGGAGAAAAGTCACAAGACCTCAGGAAAAAAAACTACACAAGAAAGGTGAAAGCTACAAGACGATCAGCAAAGTCTGAAATGTCATTCAGAATACTGGAGCGAAAGTGATTCAAAAACTTCAAAGTTGGACAGAAGTGTTGTACGGGGGGGGGTTAGGGTTACTCTCCATCAAGTATCCAGGCTCTAAAAAAGGTTGTTTATGAACAATGGAAAAGGGTAGATCATGGAGGTAAAAAAAAAAAAAAAATACTA
>CAAKHB010007501.1:47381-61150 GCA_901007665.1 Aeoliscus strigatus | reverse complement strand
TCGTCTCTGACAAACACGGCGGTGACAGGAACCAGCCCCGGGCTTTTCTTTGAGGAAGGTTTGGAGTTAGCAGCTCCTTTAGCAGAGCAGGCGTGTCTTCGTAGTCTTTGGAAACACCGTTGTTTGTAGTGATGCTGGCGTTTACACAGACCTCACTAGCTAGCTAGCTTGGCAATCTCACCTCATTGGAGCATGTTTTTTTCTTTACTGATTGATTTATTGATAAAGTTATTGGTCCAATCTACATGACATGAATGTAAGTACAACTTTCATTTGATAGTTCGTTCATCACCAGCAAAAGGAAAAATTAAAATGTTGCATTTGCATGTCCAGTTTTGAAAACAATTTCCACTTCAAAAGATGAGATAATTAATCCCTCTGGCTTTTTAGAAATGTATTTGATTTGACCCAGAATAATCACCAAATAAATATTCCATTATTATTATTGTTGTTGTTGTTGTTATTTGAGTTCAGGAGCCAGGGCAGAGATCTTCTTATTTAAAAAGGACAGGTCAGCAGACTCACAGACACAGTGAAACACAAGTTCTGCAGGCAGACATTAAACTTAAAGCACAGCAGTGAATATTCTCCAGCCTCTTCAGGCAACATTCAGATGCATGTATAAGAGGTGGATCAACGTAATCCAGTAGACGGCAGAGATCAAATGTTTCCTTCCCAGAGGGAAATACTGTGTTTTTTTAATGAAATATGTCACATTATTTTCCACTGCAAAATCTAATCTACAAGGTATTCATCGCATTATCGTTGCACTTGGGCTCCACTGATTATACTAATCACTGGTAATATGACTTCGTATTAGCAGCAACAGTATCTAATGAATCACAGTGAATCGTTGGATGATTTTCATCTTCTTACCACTGATAAGTCTCAAAGCACATTATAGGGCTGCAAAGTGCACCACAAAGCTGGATGCAAACACGAGCACAGCGGCCGTGCACTTCACAATATTAACTGCAAGCCCCATTTGGTACAACTGAAAATATGGATTTGATGCAATCGTAAAAAAAAAAAAAGAAAAAGAAAAATCTATTTCTTCTCTTTGTGTCAGTTGTTTGCTGCAGGATATTGTGCAGATGACGAAGCGAGAGAAGTAGTAAGCTGCTGCCGGGCAAATGAACCATGGTGATGTAATAGTTTTTGTTAAAGGCATTGATTCATCCAGCCTGTGCATTTGTCATATTTATTAAGCGTTGTTCGGACTGCAGATAGGACGACTAAAGGAGGATTTTAACTGCACTAATCTTGCCTGGAGTCCATGTGTGGTGGTGGGCTGATGAGAGGAGCCTGAAGAAGGTCAATAACTATCATGTCCACTGGGAATGGAAGGAAGGAGGGGAAAAAGGTGCAGTTTTCATTTGTCACCTCTTGTGCTGAATGTTTAATGGCAGGTGGAAAGAGGGTCAGAGAGCCTGAGCTGCTCCACTGCTCTCAGCACAGCCGGAGGAATACAAGGATTAACTTGGATGACCTGACCACGCAGCCAGTGTGGATTAAGAACTTATTCTTAATCAACTTTACGCAAAGAACCTGGCGTCCGGGAGGTTTAGCATACATCCAGATGATCCGGAAGCGCAAAAAGCACAATTGCACAGGTGCTTTCAGTTGAGAAAAGAAAAGAAAAATGTCTGTGTCACTGTTCAGGCAGCAGATGAACAGGCACGACCACTAATACTGCCGAGGATTAAACTTTCCCAGCAGACAAGATGCTGCAGACGCGTCGCGCAGAACTGGTATAAAAATACATCTAAAGTACTTAGACATTAAGACAGCTCAGCTGCACTTCAGCAGCCTCTTCGTTGAAGCTGAGAGTTCATGTCAGATCACAAAGCACAGCCAGCTAACACATAAACTGACCACAGAGGATTAAAAAAAAAAGTGCAGCAAGGATGAGACAAAAACCCTCATCTTACCTTGCTCCATCAGCAGGACGGTCATCCCGACCAGCACAGCCCAGTACAGAGGGTTCTTCATTGTGTCGATGTGTTTGTCGTCTGCAGAGAAGAAAATCGCTTCGGAATCTGTGGAAAATCCTGAAAAGTGTCTCTCTTCCAGCGCTCCTGTCTGCCTGTAAAGGATCCACCAACGCAGTGCTCCGCCAAAGTCCCCCCTTCAAAGTGCGAGGTTATTAGCGGCGCTGCTGGGGGCAAGCTGGCTTCGGTAGGAGCAATAACTTCCGGTTTCAGTCTGTACAATAAAGCTCATATGTACGGAACGCGTTTTGTTTGAGTGGTCAACGCCTGTAATTTGAAAGGAAAAAATAGGTCACTTCCGGACTGGCGCTGGTTGTTTAATGCTAACTTGTTGGCGTCGACTTGATGTAATTGTGATGTATTTTGCATTATTTTATTGAACCAATAATCGCGAATCAAATAATCGCCAGTTTGTTTTATGCCTGTATGTTTGTCCTTGGTTTCTCAGGTTCTTCTTTTCCCATTCACCTGTGTGTTTTGGTTTCAGTGTTCAATCACTTCTTTCGTCCAATCAGCCCCCTGTCCCCTGTTCTCCCTCACATGGTCCTCCCACCTGTTTCGAATTTGTCCCCATTCAGTCGATGAAAATTCTTTTTTGGATTAAACATCAAAAATATCTCCAGCAGACGGCAATGTGAGTTCTGAAAAACTGAAATACGGTAATGAGAAAAGAGGGGGGGGGGCAGTCAGGTGCGTACATCAGAGAGGTATCACATGGGCGGGAAACATGGAAGGATGTGGGGGATGAGGGGATGTCAAAATAAAACAGGAAGTACACACAAGAGGAGACTGATCAGAACCTAGCGACCAACAACTTGACAGACTGACGAGGAAATGACAAAAAAAACATAAACATGGAGAAATAGCGTTAGCATTCAAAAAACCTTCTGTTCTAGAACGTTCTTGTGGTTTTTAGCTTTATGGGCTGTGTATCTTATGGTTTGATGATTTGAGCTGAACTGAATATCAGTCCAACAAGGACACAGACACATACACGTTTTAATGCACTGTGTATTGTCTCAGTGGTCAGTAAATAATACTGGTTAAGATGAATCATTTATGTACATTTGTAGTATCTAGGGGGACATGTAGGGTGTCCAAGGGCTCAAAGGATAACCGCCATCTTCTTCTTCTTTCGTGCAGGGGGAGCTGAGTCCAGGGCTGTTGGAGGACACAAACACTGCAAGTTGGCAGCAGATAGCCCCTTCAATACAGTCACATGCTATTGCTGCTGTGAAATAAAATGTTGCTCCAAAAACAAAATCCATGAGTGAGTCGCTCTGAGTCTGTCTGCATACTGTGTAATAAGAACTGTACTATTTATAGAAACAACAGAAATCATTGACATAAAAAAATCCCACTGTCTTTTAAGTCTTGCAAGTAGCAAGTTATCAATAAGTCACCTTAATAAAACGGATTCTTGAGAAGTGTGTGGAATCTACCATGCTTTTCATCAGTGTCCTTTCACTTCCTTTGTAAAAAATTGAACACTTTAATTGAAGCCAAAGGGCAAACTAATAAAAGTGTCCTGTTCTTCTGATGTCTCACATCTTTAATATTCAACAAGATTAAAGATGACCAAGCTCTGGTCAAATCTATAGCAAACGCCAGCTTGTTTTCACACATCACAATCTTTGGGAGCCCCTGAGCTTTCTGTCCGTCTGTCCTCACACAAAATTTCACTTTGTGCAAAGAAGAATTTCGCCATGAAAAGACTCTCAGAAACTGGAAAACCCAAATAAAGTCCATGCACGTCTGATCATTTCGATCAATTTTGGCCTGGTGCGCAACTGAATGTTTTGCATACCAAGTTTAATTTTTTACAAATAATGTGTGGGTTCCAGTCATCTCCTTCATATATAGCTTTCATTTGTTTGCCTCCGTGCTCAGGTCCCAGAGCTCTTTCAACACAGCTCGTAAACATCTGTCATAAGCACTGGCTGCGTTCTCACTTGTCCTTCATCTCTCACCACAGCAAAACTTTGATTCATCGCACAATCTGCTGCTCAAAACGTTTTGGAGATGCACGTCAGGCCACATCGCCAGTGTCACTGGGCACATACCGTATAACACCATCTAGTGTTAAATTAATGTATGTTATGTCTGTCTCAGGTTATTAATTATATTTGCCATTTCCTGTTGCTCATCAATTCAATATTTAATGGACAAGTAATTGTCTTGTCAGGTGTTTTTCTGTGTTCTCCACTTTGTTAGAGTATGTTCGCCAGTTTTCATCCGGTGATTCTGTTCCTCTGCCTGTGCCAACCACTGTATCGCCTAGTAAATCTGGTTTTAAAGAAACGCTGTTGTGTAAGAAACTGATGTCAACAATGGTTGGATAATAGAAGAATGTGTCTGTTCAAGTTTCTATGACTTTTCCAATTGTTTCTCTGTACCCTTCATCACCGTGTCATTGATTTGAACACTGACCGCCCTGAAACCTTCATCATCGTCTTACCTACTTACTGCTATCTTACTGGGAGGCTATGCAACATAATAATGGCCTATGGGGGATTTCAGTGGTCGAACAGACTGAAGAGGAGGAAAAACCTGTGCACACGATTATGGTGCAAGCTGACAGTATCTGCACAAGTAGAATGTGAAGGTGAAATGGCCAGTGGTGCTCACACACTCATGGGTATGGAAATAGGATCCGCAAATACCTCCTTTATTTTTTGCAAAGGTGTCTAGCAGGACCGCAATATCAGACAACACACCAAATACAACAGAAAAGTCTCCAAACGCTGTCACCAAAAACAACAAAAAAAAAGTCTGTTGAACTCGAATTAATCAACAACGCTTGTAAAATATCACCTCTGCAGTACATCATTAGTCATACGATGCAAATGAATTTGCAGTAGAACACTGCGTTTGGCAACAACAGCAGGACGGAGTAGCAATATTAATTCCCTCTCGAAAATCCATCCATTAACACTTAACAGTCCTATGAACACAAAACCTATGAACACAAAAATAAACATGAGATGTCTCATTTACATTCTGGAGGTGAATGGAATGGGAGGAACCTGTGTCTCTCTCTCTCACACACGCACATACAGACACACACATACACAGGCCCAATTAAGCGCTGCTTATTATTATCCATCACTGTACACCCCTCACTCTGTACCAATAAGGATATTTTTGTTCAGTCTGTACACGGTAAACGTACAAGAGATGAAGTTAAGAGCTGCTAAAGAGAACAAAGCTGAAATGTGAAGGCAATTTATGTTTCGTATTTGACAATGACACAGAAGAGAAGTGCACAGAAGAGAACTTAACCAGAAATTAGCTTTACTCTGCTATTTTTAAGATACGTTGTGTTTCCCCACATGCTGGAGATGAAATGTCTTATAGACACTACACATGTCTGACATGGTCATTGACTTCTTTGTGACGTCAGCTGATCAGTGGGAAACCTTCACCACCAAGGGGGTTCGTATCTAACTGCTGCTGTTTGTATGAGCTACATCAGACTATGTGATGATTGTTGCATGTGACCATGTGATAGTCCAATGGAAGTACAGTCTCGTTCCCTGTTAGAAACTGTGGCCACACATGTTTCAACACTTTTTTACAATCACTCAGATGAGCTTTCCTCTCTGTTTTGCAGCATTAGAGTTGTTTATCTACACATATAAATGTGACAAGTAACTTCCAGTCGGCCACCAACTCGCTCCTGGTGTCGATCAAACAGCTCATTTGTGAGCCCACTGACCATTATTGATGTGCTGTTATATTTTTTTTTTATAATTTCACACTTAGAGACAGTTCTGTTGGGTGGGTTACAGTGGTTCCCTGATATATGGTACCTACCTATACATTCCAATACAGAGTAATTCACACACAGTATTATGTTATTCAATCACAGCTATACAATCTCCTCAGTTCTTGTCCATAATCTATAAGCTTGTGGTAAAAAAACGTTCGCTGTCACTGACTCTCGCTAACATTTGTTCATATGATGCAATTTCTGCCATATTTTCAATCCACTTTTTATGGTCCGGTGGGGATGTACTCTTCCATAACCTGAGGATAATCCAGGCTGCCGTTACCGTCCAGACCTTTATGACTACAAAATCTTGTTTTGACACTCCCATTACTTGTGATTGGTCGCCCACTAAGTATAATCTTGGAGTGGCTGGGATCTCAATCTCCAGAGCCTTTCCTAGATGTTCTAATACTTTTACCCAAAATGGCTGTATCAGACTACATTCCCATAGAACATGTAGGAAAGTCCCTGCTTGTGTACCACATTTCCAACACAGATTATCAGGTAATAAACCCATCCTATGGAGTCTAGAGGGGGTGAAGTAGAACCTGTGTATTATCTTATATTGAGTAAACTTCCCTCTAGCCTCCCTGATGTATTTTCCTGAGTTTACAATTATACCCTTCCACTCCAACTCACTCAGTTCACAATCCAATTCTCTCTACCAAATAGTCTACAAAGCTGTATGCCCTGTCTCTGGTAAGTCCAGGAAGTCCCTCACTGGGTTCGTCTCATCTGCAAATTGCCCTTTTCTAATACAGTGTTTAATTTAATGTATTTCCAGAAGTTGCCCTTTTCTTCTAGATCATACCTTTGCAGTAATTCTGAAAATGATATAAATTCTCCATTCACAAATAAAGCACTTATTTTGCATATTCCCTTTCTAAACCATTGTCTCCAGAAAACTGTTTTCTTCCCAATACATATGGCTGGGTTATTCCATATTCCAGTGAGGCATATATTTGCTTTAGATGTGGCGTTCTGCACCACATCGATGCACTGTTGAACACACTGCTTAAAAAACAAAACACAACCTTCTCAGTAGATAATATGCAATGAAAGAAATCATTAATTAGCCTGGCTCAGACCGTGTACACATGGATCAATTGATTACACTCAGACACAAATCCCTACAGGAAAAATGGAACTGTTTGGGGGGAAAAAAACAAGAAGCTGAGGTAAAATTGATTATTTGACAACGTTGCTTAACCAGCACACATCAAGTCAAGCCGTATAGATTATGTACATGGACACGAGTCCTGTGCCGGTCAGGCTGAACAAGCACTGGACAACTTGTGGAAACAACAACCTGATCACAACATGTCAAACGGCTTAACTCTGATTTATGCTGCGTCAGCTGCGGAGAAGAGCACAAGACTATGGGTTATATTATATGGTATATACAATAAATACTGACATTTATCATCCATACTTTTCAGTATTTGCGCTTTTTTTTCATAAGAACTAACATGAAGAGGTGCATATGCCTGTTGTAGTTGTACAGCTACAATAAGAACTTTTCACAGTGCTTCTGAAGTAGAAGAAGAAGAAGAAGAATACATATTTATACATATACAATACATATTTTATTGATCCCTGTGGAGATTTTTTTTTTCTGTTCTGCTTTTAACCCATCAGGGGCTAACACACACACACACACACACACACACACACACACACATACACACACTCAGCAGCAGGGTGCCACAGCAAGGGCACAGTTCAGGGTCGCTGCCTTTAAATAAATAATAGTTTATTTGGTCCAGTAGTAACATTATGTATTCATTTTAAAGGCTGTATTTTCTTAGTTTGCATCCATTTATTCTAGATATTAAAAGGGTGGAATATTTGAGCTGTGCATGTCAAACAACAGACCAACAGTGTTGGTATTCATTAAGTACAACACCCACAGCATCTATAAATGTTCATCTGCATCATCTGTTTTGGAGAAATGTTTCTGATCATGATGAAAACAAACTCACTGCATTTTGGCCATGCTGGTGCTGCAAAACCACGGGTTGGAACATTCTCCATTCACCGTTGATCTTTCTCTTGACAGTTACGCCCTAAAAGAAAGATGAAAGGCCTGACTTTTTCTGACATTTGTTTGTGTTGCTGTTCAGCATGATAATCAGCAGCAGCCCTCTGAAAGGGTAACTATCAAAGCCGACCTCGAGGTCATGTTATGAGGAATTTCATTTATCACTATGCTTGACCGTGTTCTACACAGAGTCAAAGCTTTGTGTCTAATTAGCCGCTAAATAATTTGATTGTACCGGTGGTCAGCGTGCAAATAAAACAACGAGTAACTTCCAGCAAGCGCAAGCATGGATTTGTTTATTATTAAGTATAGCAAAGAAAAACACACGTGTGTGTGTGTCCTCGGGCATCAGTTTGCCTGAGAGGCTCAGTGCACTAAAACAGAATAGACCTTCAAACATGCAGTTTATTTAAAGCTCCTGGCAACAAACAGCAGCAATAGAAATAAAATAAAATCATATTCATCAGACCAAATGTTTCAGTGTTCTTCATTTGGTTTCCGCTTCTTCTTGCCCACAGCGGAGGATAGGTCAGTTTCTTCACACCCACTGAGTGTTAGTACATTCTTGTCATCTTTCAGGTGCATGTATGGAAGTCAATACATCTGCAAGTTCATCCTCCACTTTTGAAAACAAGTTTGACCCAGATCATAAACAGTCATGTTTCTGTCAGAATCTACGACCACAACCACAACTACTACTACCATGACTTCTACTGCGTGGGAAACATGCACAAACGTACACACTTGTCAAAGCGGTGAGCTGAACTGAACTTTTTTTTAGAATGCAGATGTTCAAAGACGTTCTTACTTGTTTGTCTTCTTCAATGTATGTTTACACATATCACCTGTGAGGTTCAACAGTAATTACACATCAGCACTGACAACAAAAAAAACGGAGTGAAACTGTCAATTATTATTTACATGACCAATAGAGGGCGCCTCCTGCAACAGAACCAATGGAGTTGTTTTCTGCTAAGAGGTGAAAATGGAGTGAAACAGCCTGAGGTTCAGTCAGGAAAGAGGAGAGGAGAGGAGAGGAGAGGAGAGGAGAGGAGAGGAGGAGAAGGAAAAAGCTGAGAAGACTAAACGAGACAAAGAAACAATGTTATTTGTGTGTTTTATGTAAATTCAATCTGACTTTACCACTCAGCTGGAGCTTGAGAACCCGTCATTGTGTCTTTGTCTCCTTCTTGTTTGTAGCGGCAAAGCCAAACAATGACACGTTTGTTTTGATCGTCAGGGGACATCGTGCTGCATTTATTACATATTTTCTGTAAACGCTGTATACATATATATATACATACATATATATGCAGTTTTTTAATCAATTCTGTCATTTGTGTGCAATTTGTGTGCTTATGTAACATAACACATTCAGGAACAGACGATTCATTAGGGGGTTTGTTAGTGAAAGAATTCATTATTAATGTTAAAAGCAGTGGAACGGTTCATAAAGATATTATTTCATGTTTGTTTATTAGGGACGCTGCTGTTGTGTCAGCTGGAAGAACAAATGTTCTGCTTTTACTGCAATTATTCCTAACTACTATTTTGAAGTTCCTTGTGAAATATAAATACTTTCAGTTGGCTAATTTGTACTGATTAAAATAAATAGCTAAGGGGATTTTTTTAAGTGACTGCGGCTAAATCACAAAAGCAGACAAAGTCTGGGACCTCACACAGAATAATGGAATAAAATGATCATCTCTGACTAGTCGCGCCCAAACCTGCCAGGTATCTGCCCAGAACCCTGTTGACATCATGAAAACAACACAACTACAGGCAAGACTGCTCTAACCAAACAGTGTAACAGGTACATTGCATATAATTGCAATTCACAGCAGAGGTTATCCCACGAGGTTCAGCATAAACCCGGTAAGAGCTCATCAGGTTTCCTATGACAGCTGCACCTACGTGTGATGGGAGTGATTAAATAAGATCAGTGGCTCATCTGAGGAATTTACAAACGTGGAACAAAGTTGAAGTTACAAATAGATTAGGAGTGAGGATAAAGCCAGTGAACTGGTACATATCTTTGCTGAATGTAAATATCAAGCATAGAGATCATCCATCAGAGTGTGACAAAGATTAAATGTGTGTCACAGGGGTTTGTTCCAGAAGCAGTTCTAGCGAAAAAACAAACAATCCTGAGTTTGTTGATCTGGACAAAAGGTGAATTCAAACATGCATATGAAAGTTCAACTTCAACTTAAACCCTTTGCATCTCTGCAAATCTCTGCAAACACAAATGTCCCTTTTTGGAATGATGCTTCTCTAGCTCTAAACCTCTGTCAAAAGACAACACAAAATATAAATGGTTTTGCAGCCCAGGTGCCACTGTTTAATTACATGTGCATCATCACTATATTATTACGTACGGATGAGTATTAGGGCCGAAAGTTCAACTTTATTCTCGTAATTTCACCTTTTTTTCTCAAAATTTCGACTTTTTTCTCAAAGTGCACAATACAAAAAAATCTTATTCCTGTCTAATACTTTTCTCCTACATGGCCCTAATACTTTTCTGTACTTTTGTGATTAGTGAATAATTGCATTTTTTTTCTCAGTCAAATGACACACAGAAACAAGCCCACGACAACGTCCATGATCACGTTGACAAAGAATACATGAAGTGCTGCGTACATGAGTTTCGGCTAATCCAATGCAACATAAATAAAAAACACCTCCAACTACTTTGGAGCATAATTCATGTAAAGTGTGTGACATATAGGATTCCTGTACATCTCTGTGGTCAATGATTAAGTTCTCTCCTGCAAAGCTTCATGTTGTACCACTCAATAAAGCCATTAACAACCGCCTCTCTGCCTGGAGCAGAATATTACAAAGCACATAATGGACCCACTGAATACTAATGCAGGACGACTCACATAAACACGCTTCAAATGGAAGATGAACAGCACATTAAAAAAAACGTTCCCACCATCAGGGGAATGATGGAACGAGCAGTGATGTTCAAACAACACAAGGGTATGGAGCTCATTTTCTGTCATGGTTTTAAGTTTCCTGCTGGTTCATAGTCTCTTAGTTTTTATTCAATTTTAAACTTTCTACTTGGCAAATATCTGGCTAATTTTGACGACCGGGGGCCGGTTCCAGAAAGCGTTTGTTAATCCTGAAATTAGGAAAAGTTTCCAATTCTATTTCGCTTTGTTTTAGAGTTTCATATGTTTCAATTAATTTAGCTGTAACAAGGTAACTAAGGTAGAAAATTAGTTTTGCTCCTTTCAGGATTAACAAACCTTCTCTGGAACAAGATGCTGGAGACACTTTTCAGTTCCACACACTCCACTCTAATTAATAAACCAATTAATATCAGATTGATTGATTTATTTAACTGCGTGATGATGAATACATATGAGAGTCTAAATGAATCCAGTCCTCACAGCAACGTCAATACTCATATTCCCAGAACCCTTTTTGATTCAAGTTTATTGATCACACCTAAACCTAATTATCTCTCCTTTGAAAGTATAATTCTCTGTCTTTCTCACCAAGCCTGGAAAAAAAAAACAATACAGCCACTCTGCCTTTTTAACAATGAATCATTCCCATCACCTCTAGGTCTTCAGAGTAGTTACAGCCAAAAACATGTTTCCTCATATCATATAAAACCCCTGCATCCCTGTTGTCTTATAATGACCTTATCACACATATTTCTTAAATATTATATTATATTTAATGAATGAATAAATAAATAGATTTAAATAGATAAATAAATAGGTGTTTGTTCCCCCATAGTACTAGATGACGGAGAAGATGAACGTGATCAGTGCGTGTGTGTGTGTGTGAGAGAGAGAGAGAGAGAGAGAGAGAGAGAGAGAGAGAGAGAGAGAGAGAGAGAGAGAGAGAGAGAGAGAGAGAGAATGCCTCAATCCTTGTTCTTACGGTAATGCCAACTGTAAATTCGGAGGTGCAGATGTTGCTGTTCTCCCTGGTCACCACTAGAGGTCAGTACAAATCAGCTGGTCAGAGGTCCACAGAGGTCTGTGGACCTGCTTCACAGCAGAAATAAAGTAATATAAGAAACAGATTGAAAATAACCACAAAATAACCACAAACACAGATTTTGACTTTTTTTTAAAGGTTTAGAAAACGTTCTTGTTGTGAATTAGATCAGAGAGTAAATACAACTGCACGTCCTGTTGCTCAATAGAGGTATTTCAGGAGATTTTAAAAATCTGAATGATATGTGAGAACATTTATGATGAGATACAACTCCCCTTAACTGTCATATCAGAGATGTTTCTGTCTTTGTTTCTGTGCTGTGGGAGGAGGTGGAGAATCTCTGTCCACATTTTATATTCAGTTAACTGCCTGGACCTGTGTTTGTGGATAAATGATGGTGAATATGTCGACTACTTGTACAAACTGGCGTTAACGAGGTGCACTGGCCACTCAGCTCTATCTCCACGTAAAATGACAGAACCCCAACCAAATGTCTTGAAAGTTTCATATGTGTGAATTCAGTGACTCAGGATTTTGACTAAACTTGCGCTCTGGATGGACCCCTGAACCATGGGACGAACCCAAACAACATTTCAGCTTCAGTGATGTGAGAAAAATGCCAATTAGAGGTTATTATTGACATGTATGTATATTTTGTAGATATGAGATTTTGAGATTTTGTAGCCTCTCTCATGTATGGAACTCAGAACTATGTGAGACGCCTCTTAATATACTACACAAACTAAACAAACATAGTTAATGTCATGTTTTTGTCTTTGTTTATATATATATGTATACATATATATATGTAGTATATATATAAGACCTTGAAATTTCAACATCTGTAAGTTATTTGCGATTTACTGCATGTTAATACCTGTACCATGGTCAAACCTGAACTTTGCTTTTCTTCAGTCTGAAGTGTAATGGATCATATTAGATTGTACACGTTCATCCTCCGCTTGCTCTTCATGCTGGAGCTGATCCCAGCTGTTGACGGGCGAACGATGCCGGGGTTCAACCTGCATGATCAGCCACTTTGTTACACGACTAAATATGTGAAGACAGACAACACCTACAGGCCAGTTAGAGTAAGATATGACCCTGGCATGCCTTTGGCCGTAGGAGGAAGTCGAGTACCCGGAGAGAACCCACACAGACACGGAAGAGCACGCAAACAAAGCAACGGAATAATAATAATCTATAATAATAATAATAAACCTAATATTGAATCAGAGATGTGGTATCACCAGCACAAAATTATATAACTTTTATGTTTGACATCTCCTGAGACATTTTTTTATTATTATTATTATTATTATTATTATTATTATTATTATTATTATATATTATGAAGCAGGGAACCAGTTAATGACATTATTAATCAGGTCTGCAGGGAAAATGCCAGCTGTGAATTTGCCTTGTCAGTGTGTTGCACTGAAGCGTTCTGTCAACACGTTACATTCTGCCCCTTCCTCCCTTCCTCCCTTCTTCCCTCTACGGATTTAGACAATCCTCCATCTCTTATTAGCCTGACTCAGCCCTGCTGTTCTCGTCAGCCCACTTTCCACACAGACTCGGAATAATCTCATTATTGACTTGCCAGTGGAAAGGGGATTTATTTAATGTATTTGAGGAACAAACCACCAGAGGCTTAAAACCACTGTCGCTGGGGGTTCAAGGTAATGTCGCTTTCCTTTGGTTCGACTCGGAGTGCATTGTTTCTCCAAACTGTTTCAGTCTCTTTGAATCTCATCATCTCCAGATCTTATACCGCTGAGGCTGCCGGCAGCAGGTCAACTCAGGAAGAGGGATGAAATCTGGAGGAATAAATATGAAGCGATTAACTTGTAGTCACCTTCCCCCCCACCCCCCTTCAGCTGATTGGAGGATTTCAGCTCTGCCACTGTCTGCTGCTCCCTGCTTCACTTTTTTAATACTCATTCACATCACTACAATGGAAGGGACCTGTCTCCTCATGTCGCCCTCCCTGTAATTA
>CAAKHB010007501.1:30070-47361 GCA_901007665.1 Aeoliscus strigatus | reverse complement strand
GTTTCCAGACATGACTCTGGTCCCAGCCGGATCTGAGGTAAAGCAGATCAGCCTTGTCTAAGGGGATTTGGAGGGGCACATGGATGGCTCACAAACTGGATGACTAATTGGCCCATCTGCATTTGGGAACATGCGTTTGTTGGCTTTTCCATCAAGTTGCTGTTTGGTAATGTGACGTTTTATATCTGTCTGTGTTCGTTTTCTCGACCAAGATTCGTCAAAGGGAATTTTTACACTTTTCCTGCACAGAGCACAACAATGACCAGTGGTGAGAAGTATTTCACGTGGAAACAGGAGGGTTGGACACAGACGAGTTGCCACACGACGCCGTCTTGACAAGACACACAACAATTCACGCTCACATTCGCACCTTTCAGCAATTTAGAGCAACCCGTTAACACGCTTTTGGAGCTGGGAGGAAGCCGGAGTACCCAGAGAGAACCCACACATACTCAGGGAGAGTGTGCAAACTCCATATAGAAAGACTCCCAGGCCAGGCATCAAAACTTTTCTAGTAGAAACCCAGCAAGTATGGTGAACTATTAAGGCTTTTAACAACTCAAATGTCTAATAAGACCTGATGTGTTCGGATCTGCAGTTGCCTGTTTTGTTTATTTTATTCTTGTTTTCCTTTGTAATGAACAGTTGTATTATTTTTGTCCTGTCACACATTTTCCCATTTTCAGCTGGACAAAACTGTTGGACAGAATAGTGAAAGTAAAGTATTCTTAAAACAGGACTCAGGATAATAACGACCAGCGAACATGAAATATCACACATAATATATATAAAGTATGGACAATAGTAATTGATAATCCACGGCTTTCAGTGTATTTGCGTTGTGTATCTGTTGAAAGATCAACCACATGAATACAAAGGCAAAGATAATAATGACAACACAAGGGAATGAGGAAGTCATGTGATGTTACAGCTTGTGCCCACCAGAGGGCGCTCCAAGATTACTCTCCCGCAACCTCTCGCTGGACTCGGGTCCGATGTGAATCATTCAGGTGTTTTTCCACAAATATACTCCACTTAAATCGTTTTCTGAAACTCCTCTGACTTCTGTACTTTTCCATGCTATGCATCTGTTCTGTCTGCTGTAGTTTAGACTCATCCATTCCAACAAAATGGGAATATTTCATCCTATATTTAGAGGAGAATCTGACATTGGTCAGTTTACATTGGTCAGTTTGTATATTTTCATCCCTGTGATTTATGATTGCTGGTTACCTGTCTTCATTTTTCTTTTCTGTTTATAAATGTTGACATGCTAATGAAAGTTACAGTATTTGCCTTTAATGATGCTGTGAAATCAAATGTGAAATTGTATAAAATTAATGTTTTAAAAACTACAATACTGACAAAAAGCTCCACAAAAACAAGAACTTGAGACTTGTTATGAATTTGAAAAGAGGGAGTGATTTTTTTTATTATTTTTGGGTAAACTTTTATTGTAAGTTAGAATACTAATCAATAATAATGTGATAAAAGCCTGGGGGGTGTATTGTTAATTACAAAAATATATTGATGAGCCAATGACAAACTAGTTCTAAATATATTTGCATGTAATTAGGCATGAAAGGGAGCTTTCTGCAGGAGTGTGAATGTAAATAGCTTCAATGGGCCAACTGCTTTTTGTCCATCTGTATAGCTGATTGTCAAAGGACCATAGCAACCCATCTGCAATGTCCCCAAGAGCTACAAATACTTTATTCAAAAACAGGCTGCGACGTGAGGTAGAGGCACGGGGTCACGGTGGTGGAAGGGGGTCGTCTATGGATTCGTCGGCGGCGCAAAGGTGCATTAGAGCCGAGCAAGAGACCACTTAACAATGCTGACAAAAGCCGTTCTGAGCGACTGCAAAGCTGTTTGAGAATGAAGACCAAAAAGCAGACTAAGTAGTTTTAGATATCCTGCGTGGTCGAGTTTATTTTCTTTTTCTGAACTTTGTCTAAGTATTATTATACAGGACCTATATTATTTTGGGCATGTGGAGTGCGACAGCCTGCTAATCCCTGGCCGTTCCAATGGGACGTACATGTAGGACCAAGCCTCCCCCAGCCGAGACTCCTCTGTCAGCCACTCCTGTCTGACCCTGGATGGACAGCTCTGCTCATCCCTGTATGAGTGTCTGCTGCTGCCTGTATCGACTCCCCTCCACACATAATTCCATTAATCAGTCCAATTTCCCTGTGGGCAGTGGTTTATTTCCATCATGAAATGCCCGATGAAATCTTTAGACACTGCATATTAGGGAACAATCCCCACAAATAGCTGATAGTGTTAACCAGTCACAAGCTGCGCTGAGGCATCACTCAGCTCTAATTTGAAAGGGAGTGAGGTGATAACGCGATGTGTCATCCTTTTGTGGGCGTGCATTAATGGCGCCAGCCAAGATGGCAATTGATGGTAAATCAAGTTCTTCCAGCAGGAAAGAAGGGGGGCTCGGATTGAAGGGGAGCGAAAGAACATTGACTGGCGAACTGCAGAGCCACAGCAGCCTTTAATCCATTACTCCTCCTGATGGGGAAGGTTTAATGCATCTCGGTTGTAGATGGCTCTATGTTTCTGTCTGTGTTCTCTCTCTGGCTGAGCTGCCTGTTATTATGAGAATTGCAGGGCCTCGTGTGGTATCCAGCCCAAATGCTCTTATTCACTTTCGCGGTGTTCATGTACTTTTTGCCTGATGGAAAATTTCAGACATCTCTAACGAGGAAGAATTGTTAAACAGGGACTATATTGGAAAACACTTGTCTAAGGCGTTCCTCAGATGTGAAAGACCGACAGAGGCAATAAGAGAATACAAAATGAATACAGGTACGTGACTGTAGGTTGTTTGGATCACAGTCTGTGTCTACAGGAGCCTACATAGGTCCTACACTCTGTCTGAGACGCTCTGCAATAAAATGGTTTCACATCTCATCTCAGATTCCCAAGTCCATGGCCTGTTAGACACACATGTACCGACACGCCCGTCACTTGACTGGACTACAATTGTCAGTGGTGATTTCTATGCTCTGTTACTTCCTTCTTAGCCTATTTCATAGCGACAGGAAGTGGGCTGGGGATTGTCTGAAAATCATGTGATCACAGTTGTCCACAAGCTCTGCATCGCTATGATACATAGTTATATTTCTCAATGCAGAGTGGTTAAACAGAGATAACTAACTAATGACGCAAACTTATGCTAGATTATTTAAAAAAAAAAAAAAAAAAAAACGGAGATGAGGAAATGCCATCAGGAGAGGGACGAAACCCTTAAAAAAAGGAATAGGTGATTAAAATGGATGATAAAAAAAGGAATGACTAAATCAGGCTGGTCTGCAAATGGTGAAATGATTATGTGTAAAACAGTCTGTGAAACGGTAAGAAAATTATATGTAAATCAAATTCAAAAAAGAAAGACTGAAAATAAAATTAAATATTTGTACATGAAATATATGTGGAATGTAGCAGCAGACGTTTTGTACTAAGTGATGTAGTGCAAATAAAGATAGATAGAAAGATTGCACAGTATATAAATAAAGAATGCAAATCTTCTAAACACGAAATAAAAGGTCATATTTTTGGATTTTCTTCTGTGTGGTGTCTAGATGGACTTTCTGTCTGTCTGACCCGACCCTGTGCTGGACTGGGGGTCGTGGAAGGGACAACACTGGACAGCTCTCCTGAAGATCAGGATAGAATCAATTCTGACCGTGGATCAGTGACACTGGAGCTTTGAAGGGATCTCAGGATCTCATGTGTTTAGTGGACCTGGTTCTTTTTTGGTGTCGTCGTTTTCAGTGAGCTCAGTCTGTATTCTCAGCAAACATTTGTGTCAGTGTCAGTGGGACTTGGCCTGTGTCTGTTTGAGGTTCTCATAGAGGAGAACAGAACCTGGGGTTGGAGGGTCCTATTCCTATTCCCCCTCATCATACTGTGGCTTGGACAAAACAAACTGAATCTACTCAGTGACACTATGGACGTATACATCAGTTACACATTTGTATTTTACTGCATTCTTCTACAAATCATATTGAAGTATAAGGAACATTGGGGTGTCTAATACTGGTAGATTCTCTAGTCTGAACAGAAATAAAATTAAGAACCGACACTGAACAAACTGAGAGTGAAAGCTGACAAAAAGCCGAAGCCAAATTGAGGCACAGAGTTGGATTGGTACCATATCATGCAGAGATAAGTGAGAACTAAAGTCTGTGTGTTCGTCAGCTCACATGATTTAAAACACTTGAGATAGCTGCCAATATCCTGATGAAATGAAGTGTCATACATCTGCTATTTGTGATTAGAATTGGACAAGTCCAATTACAAAGAAATGGGACGAGAAACTCTGACAGAATCCAGCGATTGGGCCCTAATATCTGCATTAATATATACACAGTGTCTGCTCGCAGAGGCACACACACTCCAAACAGCCACCTCCGTCCTTTCAATGTACACAATAACACCTTATTTCCCTACGAGAGGTATCTGTATAATAGCCAATTGTTTCTCCATCACAACAAACACAAACCGCAGCCAATAAGGCAATCTACGACGGCACCTATGCACAATTCATCACACAGAGTGTTCCCACAGAATGCCGACACTGATAGGGACGAGGCTTCAGAGATGAAGAATGAAATTTATATGCACAGGTCCTGCCCTTAATTTCTGCATACATTGTTTTGCATTTAAAAAAAAAAAAAAAAAGATAGGTGGGGGTCCAAGGGTTGGGTTTTCGCTAAGATTCTCCTCTTTGGCTTCTCAATGCTGAGAAAGGCAACAGCTGTTCATTTGATGGCGCCTGCACCTTTGTTGACCCCATTTCCGTCTGTGCGCTGGCTGAGACAGTGGAGAAATTAGTTGTATTACCCGCTCCCTGCCGAGGCAGGTCTAGCTGTGATTCTGCCCAGATTCTGTCCATTACAGTTGCCCCTCTGTCTGATTAGCCCAAACACACTCCCTAACATGCCAAATCACTGCTTCGCTCAGTTGCTGTGAACCTCGGCTCGTAGGAAGACGGAGAAAAGGGGCAAACTCCAAGGCACATAAGCAGCGGTGTCAAATGTGCTTATACCTAAAGGCAGAATGACAAATTAACTTGTTTTGTTCCAAGCCACTGGCAGAAAACACTTACATTAGGATATAGGTGAGTGTGTTTTCAAGAATAACAACAACAACAACAACAACAATAATAATAGTAATAATAAAACATATGAGGAGGCTGTCATTTACACACTGATTTGTTCATTCCTACGAGTCCATCGCAGAACTGCAGTGTCTCGTTTCAGTCTGATTTAAATCCCAAATTGAGAATAGACAAAATGTGTCTTTTGCAAATCGTTGATGGAATCATTGTGGTTTTTTTTTTCAAATCTAAGATGGATGGAATGGAATATTCTCTGAAAGAAAGAAAGTATATAAGTAATTACTTAAATATCAGCCTTGTAAAAAAAATATACATGGAGATCCTGCAAATGACATGTGAATGAGAAGCAGATGAGAAGCAGAGGGTTTGTGGTTTCCACCTCTGTCTACCCCCAATCCATTTTTATCGACTGCTTTCACAAGAGAGATTTTAACGGAAGTACCCTCTTTTAATATTCACTGGAAACACAACAGCAGCCTAAGTCTTATCGATTGTGGCTGAATTAAAAGTACCTGATGCAGGGTGTCACTAATCCGCAGGGTCTTTTAAGAATCACCTGGTCTGACAAATGGGTCCTTTTAAAGGAGTATAATGTGTTCTTAAATTATTTTATTGACGGGAGGCGGACAGCCTCTCCAGGTACCATACAAACAGACTTAACATGCTGTGAAAGGGTCAATTTGGCCTCCATTTTCCATTTCTTGTTATCTGCATTTAGAGTCATGCTGAGGGGCTCAACGTGAGTTGGGATGGGCTTTGAAAAGGTCTGTCGAATTTTAGCATTTGCTCACATTTAAGAGGTTTCCTAATGGTTTGTGTTTTCTGCGGCGCTGTTTAGTCACACAATACACTACGCACTATATAAATCTCATATAAATCTCGTGCAGCAGCCAGTTAGAATGTCTTTCCTGGTAATTTTCCACCGGCAAGTGAATGATTAATGATGAATGGGGCCAAAAAGGTGTGTAATGCTTTTCAAATCAAGAAGAGTCAGACTCTTTCTGCAAAATGCAGCCTGTTAATTAAATCGCTGTTTGTGTGACCTCTGCTTAAGTGCGTGAAAGCCTCTTACGAATGTCAGCTGGAATTGCGTTTTCATGTAGCATTTTAAAGGTCCATGTGGGCACTCTGCGTAATAAAGGCATTTGTAAACGATTCCTCTTTTAGACTCCATTAGGAAGAAAAGGGACATCTCATCGTTGGACTCTGAGTCAATAAGCATGCAATCAGGACATGCAGAGGACGCAGCGACTAGTGAAGGGGATAATGAATGAGATTGCCTTTTGAACTGCTTAATTACTGACTGCTGGCCTCCTCAATTGTCCCTCCAAGTGCTGCATTTGTTCACTTGTTGCCATAATGTCCTGATTGACACAGGAGGCAGCCGAGGGAGGGAAACAAAAACATCACAGGGTATATCAATTAACAGTTTCCACGAGGCGGGCACTGATTAATACGTCTAAAGAGGAGAACACCATGTTCATCTGCAGGTATATGTTCTAGTCAAAGGGAGCACGTTAATAGCGTTAAAGGTCAAAGCAATCTCCTGTTAACGTAGTTCTCAAGATGGTTCTCAGTGTCAGGACCACACGTTCAAAGACTTGTCTGATTCAAAGACGAGTCAGTTCTCTTAAAACTGCAAATGGGTGTGAGACTCCCACATTCAGATGCAACCAATTAACCAATACATTTTTTTATTACTTTGAATGATGCCCCAGAAAAGAGGAGGGGTATAAAGGAGGCTCTATGACACAGGTGTCTGGAGGGTTGTGGATCCTGGATAGGATCGCCCTGCTCCACACACCTGATTCATATCAGCAGCTCGTTGTCAGGCCTCTGCAGAACTGAAGAGACTGATTCAGGTGACGTCTAAAACATGCAGCGCCTTCGAGGACCAGATCTGACACCCCTGCTCTATGAAGTGACAGAGAGATACAATCAGAGATGTCGTCCAGTCATCACATATGAGATTTGGTTGTTCGAAACCGAGTACAAATCAAGACCGTGAACATGGATCATTTGAATTTTGAATACTAATTGTTGAGATGTGGATCATAGCCATGGTCTTGAGAATGATCTCACTTTGGTTTCGTCCATATTCCTGTTCTTCGTAGGCTGTGGTCTTTGTCTTGACTCAGTCTCGGGTCTCCAGCTAATGGCGTTAGTTTTTTTTGACTTAGGAAAAAGTCATGAAAACAAACATCCTTGAGCAGAATGTATGAAAGAAGGACTTTGAAAAAAGAGGCTGCGATGCAATGCACAGATAGTTCTACTGACATGGTCAAACATATTTGTAACACATAAACTACAACACACAACACTAACCTACCTGATTGCTAGCTAGCTTGTGATGCGTGTGATGATTTGTTTCCAAACCTTAAAAATATCTGAGTGATGTGATTGTTGTGGAAGGTACTGGATATTAAAATGTGTTTGTTTCAAGGCATATGAATGTGTATATACACTACCATTCAAAAGTTTGGGGTCACTTATAAATGTCCTCCTTTTTGACAGGAAAGCTTTTTTTTTCAATGAAGATGACATGAAATTAATCAGACTCGTCTAGACATGTGGTAAATGACTATTCTAGCTGGGAACAGCTGAATTTAATGGAATATCTATGTACATCTACAGAGGCCATTTTCACCAACCATCACTCCTGTGTGCTAATGCTACATTGGGTTAGCTAATCATGTTAAAAGGTGAATGGTGATTAGAAAACCTTTGAGCAGTTATGTGTGCACAGACATGTTGGTGAGAGAAGCTATAAAACTGAAATGGCCTGTATAAATATAACACATATATAAATACATATATGTGTGTACATATATGTATTGTTATGTATTGTTGTTTTTTTAATTGTCTATGTTCAAAATAAAGAATTGAAATAAAGGCAGGCCCTCAAGGTAATTCTGGAGAAAAACATCCCTTTATTTCACATTTAAAATAGGTTTTAAAAATTGATGAAATATGAAACTACATTAGTCAAGGTCTTGGGTTTGGGCGCATGCAATTGGCTGGGCTCAACACGAGGGGCGGGATGAACCATTACCTTTCAAATCCAATCACCAAGAAGGTGACGTAGTCAGAACGTTAAAGAGTTCATGGGCAAATGTTCTACGTATGGTGTGTTGTGTCAAAGCCGACTCAAGCAGCTGTTCGCCAGCAGCGGCCATCTTCTTTATTTACCTGTAGCAGAGAACGGTCTCAACTCAGACGTCGTTATGTTGAGCCCGCCCACCGACTCTATACACGATGTGATTGGCCTGACCACAACATATCCAACATTGAGACCAAATTTGCTACCGCTAGGGTGAATCTATATTTCTAGGCTACAAATGAATATTCAAATGCAATAAATTGTGAATTTATTTGGAACATCCTCAAGAGTACAAAAAAAGTACTTAAAAAATGGTTATATTCCATCTGAATAATTTAATAACGTATAGCAGACAAAGTTATAAGTTAAATCAAAGCTTTGTGGGGATTCTTAAATAACTGATATAATGCACGCACATGCTTGTACGCGTATGTCACCGTCTGAGCAGCATAACACACACACATTTGTGACTGAATTACACATGCACACGCCGAGCCGGTTAGTGTGTGTGTGTGTGTGTCTGTGTGTGTGTGTGTGTGTGTGTCCACTGACCCGTTATGACCTGTCCTTTCTGAAGGCAACAAAGGTTGGCGTGAAAGAGTTGTGAGATCATCACACATTTGAATAACGTGGATGAGTGCTCTTATTCATGTGACGCCCAGCGGGGGTGAACGCTGACAATGTCCTGCTTGTGCTGCTCGACAAGCTGAAGTGGCTGCGTTAACTGACACTGGTCATCGCGATAGATCACAGCTTTTACAATGTGGGCGTCCTCGCCGTGTAATTTGCTCAATACCTGTTGTGGTGGCGGGTCTGTGTGTTGAATGATTCCTGGTCAGTGTGACCGGTCAGAGAACAGAGTTACACTCACACACTCAGTAGTCGTTTAGTGCAGCAAGAAAAAAAAAAAAAAAAAAAAGATTATGTTAGTTAATGAGAGTGTCGTTTCTTGTTTAGTTAAATTGAGTTAAATTGTTTTCGAAAGAACGGGTTCATCCCTATAGGTAATAATAATAGATGCATTCCTGCATGTCGTTTGTATGAAAATGAAAATATTTAAAGATGTCTGAGCTCCTGTCGCTGCACACATTATATTTAGAATCTGCATTGAGTGGTGTTTTTCCTCTAGTGATAATAACTTACATATAGACAATTCAAGATGAGTGAAAGTAGTCTGATCATCACAAAGCTCTTTTCAGTCTTGGTTCAATAAAGAATTGTCCAAATGCTGTGTTCTTAGTGTGTCAATGAAGTTTGTTGTGTAAAGTATTCAGTCCAATGTTTCATTCATTCTGTGGTTTCGTTTGGAAATAACCATGTTTAAGTTTCTGCAGCAGCAAAAAGACTGAGAACCTGAAATACACTTTCAGCTTCACCGATGAGGCTTAAACGTTGGTTGAGTTCTTCTCTCCTAATTTCAGAGGTTTACGAGACAGGAAGTGTCAAACTGCAGGGGGCGGCGTGATGCTTGAATGGGAACATTTGCTCTTGGAGCGTGAGTCGGCCTCTGGTGTGCGGATCCCCACTGGCAGCCGCACAGGGCTAAGCCCCTCTTTTCTCCCAGCCTTCCCTGTGGATTAAATAGCTTTCGTTCCTCCTCTTTTCCCTTCACGACCTGCCAACGGGAGGTGCGTTTCCCCTTCTTCTTCCCATGGTTGCAGCAGATGAGGCAGCAGTTTTCTGTTTTTCTTCTGGTTTGACTTGGAAGGAGCAAATGACCAGCGAGAACTCAATTAGCAACATGCCCCCATCCAGCCAGGGGGTCCAAGTCACTGCTTGTTCATCTGGCATCTGAGATCAAGCCTAAGTGAAGTGACAGCAAGCTGGAGAAAGGAGTAAATGAAGTGGGGAGGGGGAAGCAGCATCTGCCCCACACAGATTTGCTTAATTGGGTTTGACTCCCACAATTACAGGGTAATAATGGTCTTTTCAGCTCAGCCACGTCGAAGTGAAAGGTGGTTCCTGCGCACACCCGCGCGCTGTCAGATGGTTCACAGTGGAGCGAGAGCAAGGAGAGAGTGAGAGAGATGAGGGGAATCAGCAATGGACTTTGGATAAGCAGTGGTTATTGAGTCTTTGATAGGACTCTGGGAGGCCCGTGTAGCAACAATGACAGAATTAATGGGCAAGGCACGATGAGAATGTCAGCTCAGCGGGGGCTGCTGTGGCCTTTGAGCTGCCTTCTGACGCCTCTGTGATTGTGCTCTCACTGTGAAAAGGCTTGACCTGTTGGGTCTGGTCTTGTGTTTTTTTTGTTTTGTTTTGTTTTGTTTTGTTATAAACTATTGTGCTTCTCATAGTGCAGCACAGGTGTCTCTGAATGACTGAACAGCACAACGAGGTCACGATCAAGTGGACATAAATTTGTTAATGTATACACACACAAACAGTATTCGTGTTTGGAAATTAATATCTTATACAAGAAGATGTTTTTTTTTTTTTTTTTTTTTCTGAGGCCAGTTAGTTTCTGAGACTCAATTGAGAGACATGTTTGACAATGTCTGTGAAGGTTCTCAGTCATCCAGGTCATGGTATCTTGAACTGAAGAAGAGTCTCGGATGAGTGGGGAAACGTCTTCAAGAAAACCAGAAGTCCAGTTGCCTACGATTTAACCCAGCGAGATGTTTGACAATGTTGTTTTTTGGGTGTGTCAGTGTCAACAACACAAAGAGAGGAGAGCAGCAGGACTGGCAGTGCGTTGAACCATCGTCTCTTTGCGTCCACAGGTGGGGCACCTGTCCTTTGGCCATTTACACTTAAATACAGCAGCTTTTGGCTCTGTCGTCTTCAAGCGATAGCGACTGAACATGGCTGGATCTTGTTACTGCCGCTGCAACAAGAGCTCACAAATGTCTTGCAAAGAAAGTTGCATTTCTGGTCCAAACATGGAAATGCCAGTACAAGAGCTGAAAAAATCATGTGATTTGATTTGAATATTCATATTTTCATCTACCTATTATATACTATTTATAAGGCACAGTGAGCATTCACTCATTCAATCATTCATTCACCTTCTCCCGCTTGCTCCGGTTACAGGTTGCAGTCGTGCGGGAGTTGATCCCAACTGTCAACGGGTGAACGTCAAGGTACGACCTAGACCAGTCACCAGTATGAAGGACAGACAACCACTCATACTCACATTCAAACCTCCGGGTGAGTTACAGTGACCAGTTAACCTCAGCATGCTGTTGGAGGTGGGAGGAAGATGGAGAACCCGGAGAAAAGCCATGTGGACATGAGGAGAGCATGAAAATGCTCTCTCCGCAAATTTCTCCATTGTCAGACTAAGAAAGGTTTGTTATCTTAAAACTCTACAGCAGTTGACTAACAATAAAGAATATCAGAATATAGTTGCACCAGATGACACTAGTCGCTAATTTCCAGCTGTTGCACATAAAATGACTTCCAGAAACAAAATACTCAAAATACAGAAAACAAAGCGATAAACAAAATACTCAAAATAAATAAAACAAAGAGATAAAAACAAAAATCAATACTAAATCCCATTAAAACAATGTCCAAATCTAGAAACCTTTTTTTTTTTGTAAATGGATGCAACAAGCCATCCAAACCCATGTGCCTGTGAAGAGGGACAGGGTACACAGACAATTTGTAGATTCACACGTAAGTATAAATCAATGTGGTCTGAATGTTCAATCAGGTGACACGGAATTTGGTGCATTAGGCAAGATTTTAGCTTAGTCCCAAATTCACCATGGGCAGCTGGAGTCTGTCTTCAGTGTGTCATTTAGAAATTGGCCGGATTCTCTCCGGGTTGTACTTCCCGTCTGTGTGATCTTCTCTTTGGATATGAGATTCATAACTTCATGGATTTTCACTGTTATTATGTTTTAGGATTGTGATTGGTGCGCCCTCTAGAATTACATGAACAGCGTCGCTCACAGGTGGGAGCGACCGGGGGCGACAATAACTACCACGATACGTTAAAACATTCAATTAATTCACTTCATCACACTGACGTTACTGCACCTCTGTCGTTTTCATATTCTTCTTCCTCTTCTGTCCTTTCCATGTTTCCATCCCTGGGCACTACTGGTAGTTGGTTTTAGTCTTTTCGACATTGTACATTTTTGGACATTCCTGTCTTGTTGCCCCTTGCATTTGCCATTGTGTTTTTGTTCAGCGTTAGTGGGTCACTGGTGTGATTTTTTTTTTTTTATTTGCATCATCTCTATCAATTGGTCCGATACAAGGGCCATGTCCACACGAACGAAAACAATCCGTTCTCCCTCCGTTTTCCCTGGCTCCATATCAAGAAAACATGTATCCACATGCATCCGCAAAAACACATGCTCCAGACCAATCGGTGCCGCAGAAATTCACCACAAACGGACAAGAGGAGACAGTGCTTGGTCGGCACTTCCTTGTCTGCCGAGCATATTGAACCGTCCAAAATGTGATTTTTGATGAACAAAGTGAGTGGAAAATTATACCAATCTTTTCAGGGGAACTGTGGTAAAACTATCCGCTCACATTCAGTCACTGCTGCTTGAAATAAATGACGAAAAACGCACAGCTCCACAGACAGACAGAAATATCACGGCTTTACTCACGGCTTTAACCCGAACAGGATCAGTGTGTTTTGACGTACAAACACACCGCTGTAACGTTGTTGTTATGAGACTTCTGGGGGAAGATGTCGAACGCTGGAAATCGAGGGGGCCCTGAGACCCGCTTTCAGAAGAATGTGTTTTCACCCCCTGTCTGGACGATCAGCAAAAACAATGCAAAACTTGTGCGTTTTCACTCCAGATCATATCCGTGTGGACGGGCTCGAATTGACACCCATCGTAGAAGAACATACTTCCTGTCCATTGTGTGTTGACGGGGACAGCTTAATGTCTGGTGGGGCTGGAGTTGGCGCTGTATTGACAGATTTCACTCAAGTTTACAGCGAATTGTAAAATTATTCAAAGTCGGCTCGGTGTAAATACACATACGGCGGCTCCAAAACTGAAAGTGCAGTTTTATTTTGCCACGTTAACTGAGTCCAGTAACCACAATTTTTTTTCTTGTTTTCATTCTGTGTGTGAGTTAGACAGAAACAGAAACACACATACACACACACAAAGTTCCTCATGTGGGCCAACTTGTAAAGACTTTAAAGCACCCTGCTGTCAGTCATGATTACCCATAACGACGAGCCCATTTTGACACTCCAGAATCAAGTCTTGGCAGATAGCCCCGGGAAGAGGAGCCACATAATGCGAGGTGGCCTTCCTCTGATATAATTTGAGGCTGCAAATGACAAAACATAGGCAGGAATAATGTATAAAGTCAAGTTTGGTGAGGGAGAAAATGGAAGAATTTACCACTGTGTGCCACTCTAATGGATATCCTTGTGGCTGGGAGAAAATGGGACTCAATAATGTGCTCTTAATGTCTGCCAGCGCTGTTTCAGGAAACATATCAGAAGAAATGTCCCCAGCCCTTCTCTGAGCAATCACTTAATGGGACGAGCAAATCTCAACAAAATGGATGTAGTGATCTATTTCTGGGTTTTAGACATGGAACGAATCTGCGACTCTCAGGTGAAAAGGTAGCAGGTGGAAAAAAGCCCCCAAAAAAACCAAAAACACAAGCCTTTTATTATTCCTTCAGCCACAGAGGATGCCTGCTATGTTTGCGAGCAGCGTAAGTGCAGACTCTGACAGGAATTTCAATTATTTCATTAGGGAGGGAAAATGAAAAGACTTAAGTGTTGTGATTTCTGCAGTCTTTCATAGATCAATCTAATGTGTGCTCACATTGGAAATCAACCAAGATGGAAGAGGGGCAAGTGAAGTAGCGTCTTCCTAAATCATGCAATTAAAATGGCAAATTAGTTTCTTGATATATTCATTTAAGTGGTTAAGTGGAAAGGTTTCTCTCCCAGTCCGTGTGGCAGTCTCACGGGTGGGTGCGGAGAGTCGGCGCCATCCACATGCTCTTATGATTACGGCTGTCGTTCATTTGCTGAGAAAACTCTGAAAGCACTTGCTGCACAAATTAGCCAGTTGAAGGCTTGAAAATCCAATTCGGAGCAGCTGATTAAAGCTGCAGGACGGAGCGAGCGTTGGCTGGAAAGAGTGTGAAGCATTTTGCCTGCTAATGTCAATAACTTTCATGAGCCATTATAGGCTTTTGTGGCCTTGTGCCGTGTGGATGGCGCAGCTGGAAAACACCGTCATGTCTCTCCAGCTCGTCTCCATCACACACTGTTCAGATGGGATCTGGAGGCTGCTGCTGCTGCTGCTGCTGCTGTTTGTTGTCGATGACGAAAGGTCATCTGTCAGTGACGTGTATATGTATCTGACCGCATGCATTCATTCGGCGCTGGATTTACAAACGCAGGAAGTAATGAAATGCAGGGTGATACAAAGACCGTGAGCCGGGATCGGCTCCAGTGTGATCCACATCAAATGTCGACTTTCCCTCGCAGAATTAATCTGCCAAACGCTGGACGGACTCAAGCAAAAACATGGATTTGCTCTGTCACAGAGGCATATTGTCCACTTTGATGGTGCATGGGAGGATATCAAATGCCCTCCTGGCTGCCACGCTCGGGATGGAAGAAAATAGGCTGTGGTCTATAAAAATGAAGTTAGATGTAAGTACAGCACTCAAATCTCAGGGAGAAATAAATGCTTTCTCTGGGGCATTTTGTTGTTGTCAATTGGTCTGAGCAACTTGCTGTAATGCAGGTAATGGAGCTACTCTTCTCCTTTCATCTTCAGAGTCTGTGCGTGTGCGTGTGTGTGTGTGTGTCAAAGCCAGGCTGGATATGGTGGTGTTGGGGGGGTTGGCGGGGTGGGGGCGGAGAAAAAGGCACGACAGTAGGTAATACGGTCAGATGATGGTCGGAATGAAGGAAACATCATGTCGGAGCACAGCAACAAGACGTGCACAGGTGTGAGCTGCTTCTTCAAACATCTGCAACATCAATTTGCCTCCAGTGCTTCCAATTGTGACAGAAGAACATTTCAGTGCGGGAATGTTGTTGTATTTACCACACTGTGACAAATGAGTAAGAAAGATTGGTCTCTATTTACCCAGCCATCACCGAACAGCAACAACGCCATCTTTCACACTTGAAGGGCGTCGCAGATTCAGATTCTGTCCGTGCACAATGTTTACACACCACTTTACACATGCTCATTGAAATATGGAACCCCTTTTCACAAAGTCGCCATAGTGACTGTAGAATGTTGACAAATTTCAGATTTACTGAGGACTTACAAAGTCAGAAACTCATAAAATCTCGCTTCTGTTTGACCCCTTATTACTTTTTTTTTTAGAACTATGTTTTTTTCAAAAAAAAAAAAAGGTGAGGTTATGGAAAAGTACATCCCCACCAGACTGTAAAAATGGATTGAAACTATGACGGAAGTAGTGTCACAACAGATGTTGGTGGGTGACCGTTTCTTCACGATGAGCCTGTAAGAACAACTTGATATGAGTTGAGGAGATGGTTCAGCTGTGACTTAATATTATTATTATTATTATAAGAATTACTCCGTGTTGGCATGTATATGTAGGTACCCACTGTGACCCCACCCAACAGAGCTGTCTCAAAGTGTAAAATAGATATAAATAAACCAAAAATAAATGCATGGGGTTTTTTTATACAATAACGTGTAAATTCAAACTTCTGTTTGAGTAACACGTAGTGTTCAGACTCACAGATCACATCTTGACGTACACTTACACTGGCAATTCCGTCCATTCTTAAACAACCTGCAATTCTGACTTCTGTGTAGTAATGTGGGTACAGTGGGTGTCAAAGGGACCCACGGCCCTGAACCTTCTCCTTCACACCTCACAGGTCATCAGGCTTCTGCAGAGCTTCACTGAGATTGAATCGGGTGTGAAGGGGCAGTGTGAACCCGGGTTGAGAACTATGTTCTAATTAACCCCCACTGACAGTTACATACTCACTTATGTTCAAACCTGACTGGTCGATAACGGCTGTGAATTCAAAGTGACTTTCTCACAAGTTCAACGTGTGGCATGACACAAACTTCGTAGCAAACAATTTAATATTTACTGCAAATGTCTTTACAAAAACCCATTCAAGTATAACACAGTATAATATTATCCAGTATTTGTAATCCTGTCACCACCACCACCCCCATCCAAACCCCCCGAGCCCTCTACTTTCAATCAAAAACATGCAGTCATCAGTATTACTTCACCTCAGCAAATTCCCAAACAAAAACCGGTGGGTGCTGATTGGCCGTGGGTCTGCCAGGCTTATTGTCTCAGCACTGTGTTTGCAGTTTGTTCCCATTCACCCGCCAAACTCTGATGCTGTCAGTGCTGGAAATCCGCCCTTTTTGGCATCTTGTGTGTTTCAACAGTCGACCCTGTGTTTACTAACGTCTGCAAACAGGGTTGATCAAGGTAAGAATTTTGTGCTGGAACACTTCATTGACTTCTTTTTGATTCTTTTATCTATATTTTTTCACCCTGTGTTGGAGCCATTGCTCCGCTGGGAATGTGGTAAATATGAATTATTTCTGCAGGTTGTTAGATTAAACGTACAGATGTATAAAATGTAACTTGGTTTACTGAAGGGAAGTCATTCTATACTAAGCATGTTATGCTGTACAAGGTCATGATGTATATGTAAAATTATATATTCTACTTGTGCTGCAAATATGAATTTCTGCTTGTCAGGGAGAAGAGAGAGACCTTAGGTAAGTGCCAGCTGAGACACAGGCCTTGATTTTATTCTGGACTCAAAAAAATGCTTGCATGTAAAATTATTGAACGATGTGAGTGGAATGTAAAAAAAAAGAAAAGAAAAAAAAAATCAGGTAGAACAATGAGTAATAGATTTATCTATCATAGATGTATCAGATCATTTATCAAAGGGTGTGTGTGTATGTGTTGATCTTCAAGGGGACTGATCTCCAGGGGAACAAAGTGAAACACACACACACACACACCCAGCAGCTCAATCCAGGGTAAATAATTTGTTCATTACAATGCAATTACTGACACTTACACACTCGATGCCTGAAGTGTGTGTATAGGTGATAGGAGGGGGCG
>CAAKHB010007501.1:13636-23873 GCA_901007665.1 Aeoliscus strigatus | reverse complement strand
AACAGGTACGCACGCACACACACACACACACACACACACACACACACACACACACACACACACACACACACACACAAACCTGCACCGTCTGATCGTTTTTTGGATGAAAACGTTTTGAAAACGCCACACTCACCTGTCTGTCGCAGGTAAAAACGTGGTTCCAGAACCGGCGGATGAAGCACAAGAAGCAGCTGCGGAAGGCGCAGGACGAGCGGAAGCCGGCGGGGGGGCCGCTGGAGCGATCCGCCGACAACCCGGACGACAAGAGTCCGGAGCAGCTGAAACTCGGACTGGACGCGGACTCGTACGTGTTGGAAGAAAACGAAGACGACGTGGACATCGAGGACGACATTTGCTCCCCGGATCATCTACTATAGAAGGCTGCACGTCGTCCGTGTAAATATCTTGTACAGGTTTTGTTTCTTTCGTCGCAAATATCTACGTTTTAACTTTATTTATTCGAGCACACATAATGGACCCGTTGATTTTTTGTACGATTGTCCACTTTCCCGTGTATTAAATGATCACAATACGATTGTTATTGTTATAATAATAATAATAATAATCATTATTATTATTATTGTTTCCCTCAAACTGTACATTGATTCTAAACAATGTAATCTACAGCTCTTTTTGTATTATAGAGTTCTTCTACCCCATCAGCCCATCAGCACTTTGACCTTTACAGGATACGTTGCTGGATGTCTCCTCTGCTGACACTCCATCCATCCATCCATCATTCATCCCTACCCCATCCCTCCATTCCTCTCATCCCTCCATCATGCCTCCCTCCGTCCATCATCCATCCATCTCTCCCTCCCTCCATCATCCATCCATCTCTCCCTCCCTCCATCAATCCATCCTGAGCAACAGCCTCCTCAGCACGGAGTTCCTCGTGAATAGCAGCCTGCTGCGCTTCAGCCGACCAGCAGCAGAAAACTCCTGGCCACTTGTTCCTTTCGATTTCATTTAGACTCCAACTTTATTCACTGAGCAAGAAGACAGACTAGTGTGAATATTTTTTATTTTATTTTGCACCGTTGGTGGATATTCTTGGAAAATTAGAGTCAAATGGCAACAGAAGGAATTTAATGATGCACAATAATACTAATAATGAAATGCAGATGTAACCCTGTCAATAGATTATGTGGGAGATGTAAAACTTTCTTTTTGTCCTTTGGAAATGATTGACTTTAAATTCTATTTATCACAATAACTGATTTAATGTTTTTGCTGTTCATGCTGCTGTTCATGTTTTTTTTCCTGAAAAAACAACAACAACAGTATATTCCTCTGTCAGTATTTGACATGTCTATTGATAATAAATAAATTCTATCTATCCACAGACATCAGCATTTATATGCTACAAATTCAACTATGTCAAGGTTTTACTTGAGGACATAGAGCACAGCATAAAAACCAACAGATGTTTCTACAGCAGCAGCATGAACACACTTGTCATTATATTAGGTACACTTAAATATTTACAAATTCATTTATTTGAAACATTAGCTTTTTTTTAGATTGATCTTGCAAATCGTGACCATTTTAAACAGAAAAGCTGCAAAAAAAAATCAACATTAGAAATTTGACATTTTCTTCCCCAGTGTCCATTTGAATGAATGTCACTGTTTGTTTACATGCTTCGGTAAATGATCATTCTGAGCTGGAATTGACAGTGTTATTATTAAATGTGTCTGAATCAACATGATGGGTTGGAGTTAAAAAAACAGCAACATTAAAATAGCTTTTATGACATTAAAGTGTGATTTCATGATTTCAGATGAGCACAAATCAAATCCACCACACACAGTAAGACTGTCGGAAAGATAACTGATGGTTCCTCTGTGGGACTGGACTATTTATTACTAACCGGGTGACAACACAATTCACAGTCAGGTGATACATCATCTGCTAAGTAGGTTGAACACGAGCGGCGTCTCCCCCACTGGATTAACAATCATATACAGTATGATCATCTGGTGCTTTGGCCCGTATCTGCTCCGGTCTGCTCCTCTGCCTTTAAAACAGCAGTTCACTTCGTCTTCAAACTATGAATCTGATCAACACACGGCAGAACGAACAGGCCACGCAGAAGGTGATCAATTAAAAGATTAAGTGTTTTGCAACACATGAACGCATCTGCATTTGGGCCTAATAATGGGGCCATCAGCTCATTTTCAGGAAGCCTGCCGCCTACTGAAAGCCTGCTTCTCACATCAAAGCAGACGCGTCTGCTTCAGCTTCGCAACAGGCAGAAAAGGATGCTAATTTGCCCCCTTCATGTATGGCAGTGAAAGACTCCTTCAATTAACTGGATTTCAATGGCAAAAACGAGTAGGTGGGACTGAAAAAGGAAGCAAAGAAACTCAGCCTGGATCGTGTTTCTCATTAAATTAGAAAGGGCTCCGTCATTTGTTTGCAACCATGCATCTGAGGACTTAACACTAAAAACATACAGCTTCAAAGAGTCCATGATGGGTTAAATAGAGGCTGTAATCTAATTAGAATTTTGCATCGAGGCAAATAGCGCTTTGATAATAATCTGAAGGTACAATTAGTAAAATGAGCTGCCTGATGAGTGTTTTGTTAAAAACGAGAGGTTTCTCCTCAGACAAGGCTGCGACAGAGGGAACGGCACCAGAGCCGCTGGGCGTCAAAGTTGGCGTCCGTCGTTTTTCAGCAGAAAAACTCCCTGGGACGACGAGAGTATGAGACGGTGGAGGTGAAATGACAAGAACAACAAGTGTCTTTTGTCCAGCACAGAAATGAGAATAAAAAAGATGTGCTGGTCAAACAAGTCTAATACACTATGACCACAACTTATAGTACGAAGAACTATATAACGCCTTGGACCTAACAGCTAGAAGTACTTTCACACTTACATTCTGAGGATATTAGCCCATTGATTTAAAAGTTCTGAGTGTGAGCAGAGGTCAGAGGTCGTAACAGAAGCGCCATTATTTCTGTTCTCACTATAAACGAGGCGAAAATGTGACACATGTGTGACTGCAAGTCTGTCTGCAGACGAATGTCCTTGTAAGGAGACAGTAGATGAGACGACCCACGTCAAGGTCATCAGCATCAGTAAGCTAGCTGTGTTCGTATGTCAGCGGTGGAGATACGAGAACCACTAGAGGGCGCCTAATTAAGTCATAATCCGACAATGCAAAGGAACACCTTGGTCATTTGAGTTAAAACGGCGTGTTGAAATCTAGATTTAGTTTATGGATTCAGTCGCGTGATTTAAGCGCCGGTCCTCAGTCCGAGCTTGACAGTGTGTCAACTTGCTGAGGAGATCATGGTTCATGTTTAACTGACGTCTGTAAAAGAAAACACAGTGCCAGCACCTAAGAGTGAAACATGACATTTCCACGAGTCAAGTGTGTTTGTGCTAAAAGCTGAAGCTAAAAGCCTAATGCCAGCGAATGAGGCAGGTAGATATCGTCTGTGAATGAAACGAAGCAGCTCACTATAATCTCGTGTTCTTCATTTGTTCTGTCAGATGATGTGCATTTTCTGGAAGCGCGCCACCGCCTGCTTTTCTTCTTCATGGCGTATCCTCAGGAGTTCCAGCATGGTGAGCTGGGACCCGTCCTGACCCTCCGAGCAGCGCTCAGCGACTGCTGCTGACTGCTGCTTCGGACTCGGCTTTGGTTGAGATTGCAGAGGAGGCTTTACTATGGTTTTAGCGTATTCCAAGGCCTGGATGAAGGGGCGAGAGGTTGTTGACATTTTATAAGAGTCAAATTCGTCTGTAAACCTACTCTGTGTTGAAATATATGGACAGAGCATGACTGCTCACGACGACGGTTTCTCTTTGAGCAACGTCAGTGCTTTGATGGTTCATTGTGATATTTCAATTACAATTTCAAACATTGTACAGGAATCATTTTCATTTTCATTCAAGAATTGAATTTAATTTAATTGTTCAAAGAAGTGTAAAACATACGCACCTTCATCCTAGGATCCTTCTTCATTTTGCCTTCTCTGTCCTTTTTCAGGAGAGTAGGAATCATACTCATCTTTTTGTTCTGGTTGCGGACCACATTTGGATGCAGCATCTGTGTGTTGCAGGTATGAGAGAGGGAGATAAAAGAGGAGAGAGAGAATCACTCACAGATTATAAAAGGGAGATTAATTAACTGACATTTCTGCCGGCAAAGTTGCTCCATGCACATGACAAAGCTGTTCACTCATTTACACATATTGTTCACGGATAGCCTCGACCCTGGAGATGTGCAGGTCTCCATGGAGAGTATTAAGTACGCCCACTTTTTACAGCTGGAGTTTAACAAAAGACATCAAAGCACGGGAAGCACTTAACTTCTTACGGTTCACCTCGTTTCTTTTGTACTACAGCTTGTTTTTTTTCCCTTTCCCTTTAAATAGACATATTAGACAAGAGAGACCAGTGGACTCATCAAGTGACCTTGTGGAAATGACCAAACATGTCATGTAAAATATTTTTTCAGGGTGGCCTTGACTGGCAACTACATTGTCGGTGCTAGTGTGTTGAAACGTCTAATTGTGATTAGTGATTATCTATCTATTTATCTATGTGTGTGAGTGCAGTCAGGTGAGGTTAGGAACCTGATTAAATTTATCCAGAGATTTGTACTGTAAAGCTATTTTCCATTCAACCAATTTTCAGTGGAAGGAGGAGGTAATAATTAAAGAAGACCAATGGTCTCCATGGAGACCAAGAGACTGACGATAAGGAACATTTCTACAAACAAGTTATGGTGCTTTTGTTCAGAAGTAGCCCAAGTACAGGTCAGACCATAATGTTTTTTTTAATTAAATGGTCTTTGTTGTGCGTTTCAGTTTGTGTAAAAATGCTGATATGACACTTTCAACAACCTGTTAACTGTTGACAATCAGATGGTGAATCAGCTCCATAGGTTCATATGTTTGTGGACCTGATTGGGATGAAGTCAGTGCCTCAGCAGACATGACCATCACCACACGTCACTGATATATAACTGATGTAACGTTGTTTGTGGCCAGTTTCAAGTCAGAACAGTCTGTGCAGTTTGTGCAGTGGAGCACAAACACACACAAACAAATGCTGAGTATTGTTCTTTTTCATGTGTGACTGCATGGGACCACGTCAGCCGGCAATCCACAAGACGTCCCAGACAAAACGCAGATCATCATTCCAGATTGGACCGGCTGCTTTCTGGAAATAGGATTTCACTTTGCTTTAGACGTTGAACACAACAGGGTACCTTTCTCTTGGAGCCCCCCCCCCTACCCGCCACCTCCTCTCGCTCTCTTCCCCACCCCCTAAGTCACACTTTCATGGCCGCTGTTCTCTGGACTGCTTTACCAACTGAGTGTAATCTCGTCAGACATGATGGCTAACATGGTGGAAGAGATGTGTGTGTATGTGTGTGTGTGTGTGTGTGTGTGTGTGTGTGTGTGGGGGGGGGTTAATAGGCATTACATGAGGATTTAGTGAAGGCTCCAGTGTGAGTACAAAATGAAAGCGGTCAATCAAACATTGTACTCTTAGTGTGTTCCACTTAGTTATCTTCTGTGTGAAAACCAAGTTGTTGGTGTTCCACTTTCATCATCTGTCAAAAAAGGCCATTTTTGTGCTACTTATTAGTTAATAAACAACACATTCTGTGGTGTTCCACATACAACTAGACCCCAGTAACATTCCCACCGACAACAAATAAAACAGTTGCATGTGTATGAGTCATCAAAATGGACACAAAAGACCTAAGTGACACAAAAACAGTAAAAATCCCAGTTTATACTGACAAATACTGTGCTACTGACACCATCTTGGATTCTCAGAGTTGGGCAGATGTCCGAGGCGAAACTAGAGGGCGTTCCATTTGGCAAATTCCCGTCCACAGCTCGGAGAATGGAACACACTGTCTCTATTGTGTCCATGGTGAATGAACACACAATGTATTTTGTAGTTGCTAGCTACGACGCGCACTGACTGACACAGCGATTTGGAGCAGAAATGAAACCACCAGCCGACGCCTTTCATAGGCTGCTCAGGCGCTTCCGCTCAGGACCCACCTGCAGCAACCACAGACCAACGGCGACAGAAGCGACGGGCCAAATCATTAAATGCAAATGCATCTTTAGCGGCTGTGTCCCTCTCAGACTCTCACCCGTCTAATCACCTTATCCTCTGACACATCTTCAAATGGCTTTTCAGAGCCGCTGGCTCCAGTTGATATAGTCATCATCTTATAGCAATTAAGTGTATCTTAGTGGAGCGAGACAATTAACCTGATGTTTTGTGCCCTTAGTCACCAGAACACTCGTGGGGACATCTGAGAGGATTACTGGGGACTTCAAAGGGGCATTTATGTGTGTGACCTCTTGTGTGTGTGTGGAGACTAAAGGACAACGCCACAGAATTTTAGACTTCATGGGTAAATGTCATGAGGAGAAGCTGTGGCGAGTTTAATTCGTTCACAGTCTATGAATGAAATGCAGGTAAAACCAAACTACATGATTAGTGAACATTTGTGACACACACACACACACACACACACACACACACACCTTGGAAGTGATTCTGGAGCTCAGCTGCTTCTGTTTCTCCATCTGTGCCAGGTAACCACCAGAGGTTCTTGGGTTGATCGGGTTGACCGGGTTCTGACCGGCGTTCAGCTCATGCACGGCCTTTGTTGTTTCCTTGTTTTCGATAGGTGGCAGCACAGCATAGGCGTCTGAGCCTGGGGAGCCACTGGTGGGTGTCCCAGTCTCATCTGGACTCTGGCCCCCACTTGAGTTAAAACACAGAATTATTTATAGCATGGATTGTACATTTATTTTATTTCATATTTGATACATAGGTCAGTATATTAGGATGTAATTCTATTGTTTCTGATATTTTTTTCTCCTATTATGTAACATTTGTCCTAATGAATGTGCCAGGAGGACTGAAACTATAATTGTCTCGTGACATATTTTGGTTTTTGGTTTCCTAGTATATGGTTTATTATAAGACAAGACTATTATCATTATTCCACCTGTATTTCCAGGAAACCCTGCAGTATTTGCAGGTTGCCTGATTATTATTTCTCTCATTTTGTTAACCTATAATTACATTTTCACTGTTTTGTTTTTCATCTTATCTTAGTCACATTTATAATATTACTGTTGTGTTTGATTAGTTTCCACATATTTTTTTTTCCTTCTTTCAATAAAATTTGAAAAATGAGGCCTTGATGAAATTAACGTAATATTGGTTTCTTGATCAGTCAATTAAGAAATTTCACCTTAGTTCAGGGCTTTTATCCTGGCGCCTGTGATGAAGTTCTGCTTGATATTCAGAGGCGAGGGTGAGATGGAATACTGATCCACGATCCCACGGGGGACGAAGAGATGTGAACTTCACGAAGGGAAACTTTGTCCTCTGATGAGGAAACGGCAGGAGGTGGGGTGATGTGGCGAGGTGGATGGTTGGGCACAGCAGCTGAGAGGAAGTCCTCTGAGACAGGGGGGCAGGGGACGGCTTTTCCTTCCGCTCGGATTTCGTCTCTTTGCTGATCTGAGTTCGTACAAGATGGATTAATGGCTTTTTTTAATCTCTGTAGCTGTTTGGAACACATAGACTGTTGGTCCTAATGGAGCACCTGCTTACATGACTGCTCAACTATCCAATACATTATCGATACATTTTTCATTTAGCTTAGAGATTCCACATGCTCGGCAGAACTGAATAAAGATTTGACCATGTGAGACACCAGATTGTTTGTTCTTTAATTGGTGTACATGACACAATTTAAAAATAAAACGAGAATACACCTACCCTCAGCTGGGGTGTTGTCTGGAGCCACTCCTGCTGGGGGTCTACACCGTCCTTTGGGCTCTCGTTGATTACTGCCTCCTCAACAGCGTAATGCACCTTGAGACATAGCACAAGAATCAAAGCGATGAGACAACAGTGCCTTGGCGTTTGTCTGCACACTGAACAGAAGCTTTACTGAAGGCGCTCGGTGCAGCGCACCCGATACCCGTCATCTTCCACCGCATCGTATTACCTCCATTCGCTGCTTGGGCTGTCTGCAAAGCACCCGTTTGTGAAACGGTACAATGTTCTGTTAATGCTGTAATGAAAATCATTTAGTCAACTTCAGGAACCCCCCTCAGTGGTAGAGGACCATCTGAGTGGATCGATGATATTGACAGGCTGAGGACCTTTTCCCCCTGCTGAATGCCACTAATTCTGTGAAACTGAATGAACGAATGAACGAATGCATGAATGAATGTCACCACTCACTTACTACATACTCATCAATAAGTGTTGTGGCCTGCCTGATATTCACTTGATATTGGTCCTGTTCTTAGTGCTTCGGCCTGTAGTTCATCTGTAAAGGAGCTCGGTACTACATCTCTAGCATCTATAGGTTTACGTGACTGTGGGTCAGTGGACGTCCGAAAGTTACCGATTCAAATCCCGAGCATTTAGGTGTCCTTGAACACCTAAATGCTTGAGCATCAGTGACCAGAAGGTCGTTGGGTTGATCCCAACAACCAACAGAATACGCTGGAATCCGAATGGAGAGGGTGACCTGGCCCACCGGTGTGTCTGCTTTCTTCTTTCTAATTTATCAAACCGTCAACAAGCTGAGCTCCTCTCGCACCAATTAGCAGAGATGAAATTTGGACGGTGCGACAGATGAGCAGTGAAGGGCGGCTTTGGCACATGTGACAAACTGCTTCCTGATTAGCGATGTATCAGCGACACACACACACACCTTTCATCTTTCACCACTGGCATTAGCTTTTTTGTTAAATTTAATTAAAAAACCCAATCAGCCGGCGCAAATGATGAGGCCAGTGTTGCATTCTGGGAAAGAAAAGCTGCGTAATATCTCCTCTACTCACCTGGAGGTCAGTGATTGCTGCTCTACAAGACGATGTCACAACAAAGTCTACCAATTGTGGCAAGCTGTTTTTACCTCCTGTAGCCCCAGAAACATCTGCTTTTCACAGCGAAAGACTTCAAAGAGGCTGCAGATCTTCAGTTGCATTTATGTGCCATTGTGGCCGGCCCAGGTAATCTTGATTAGGTGGTTAGACTGAGGTAGGGTATACAGTGGCAGAGAGCTCCCAGTCTAAAGCTATTAAAAGATTGTACATTGTGTTACCAGGGCTTTGAAGTGAGGGCCTGCAAGAGGAAAAGAGACTGTGGGGGCTGAGTGCAATAGCAAAAGATTGAACTGCTACTTCTGTCGTTATCAAAGGAGGCCTGAGCCCAAATGAAGCCAATCATCGCTACCATCGCTCTGCCAGTTGGACGGAATAAACATTTGCTGCATTAGGAGATTGTGTACATTTAATAACACGTCTACGAGTCGCCTTCAAAACACCAGGTGGGGTCTTTGGTCAAATCTCTTCCTGGCTTGTCTGGGACTGATTGGTAAAGGTGATCGGGGAGTGTGACTATTTTGTATAAAGAGCTCAGGAAAAGGGACAGTGTGACGGTGTTGAAATAAAACGTGCAGCTGAAAACAGGAAAAAATGTGTTTGGGCTTTTTAAAATAACCTTCTCTCATTAGCATTTATACTTAAAGTGAAGATGACAAACTTCCCTCTTTGGTCTTTAATAATTCATATAATGTGTGTGAGCAGACATTGTCTTCATAACGCACAGTGGGACATTTTTAGCTGATCCATTCTTGGGCTCCCCCACCCCAACGTCATAGTTGCTGAGAACACTTTTCAGCGTTATGAACTGGAATAATTTGTTTTCCTTGTTTCTTTTCTTTCATCCTGTGTGAATATATTAGTTTTCCTTTTGGGGGGAAGCTGGATTTGTAATTTCATTTAGCTTGTGTGTGCTGATGACGATGAAAACTACACTATATTAACGCACTAGCTATGATATTCTTTTTTTCTATTTACATATCTTTTCTATTTTTCTATCTTAATATTCTTTTTCTTTTTTTCTTCTTTTTCAGCACTGTAAAGTAAAAGAGAGAATGTTGTTAACACAACATTCCAACTGACAGTTTACGAGGCAATGTACACTACAATATAATATATAATATTGTATATTGTATATATTGTATTGTATATGATATACAATATATTTATCCACCAGTACGATCTAGGAGGGAGTTACACACACACACACACACACACACACACACACACACACACACACACACACACACACACACACACACACATATATATATGTCACATGTTACAAAAATGTTGTTCATATTGCGCTATTTTATATTTTCCCCTA
>CAAKHB010007501.1:2778-13616 GCA_901007665.1 Aeoliscus strigatus | reverse complement strand
GATGCATGATTATCTCTCTCTCTCTCTCTCTCACACACACACACACACACACACACACACACACACACACACACACACACACACACACACACACACACACATATATATATGTCACATGTTACAAAAATGTTGTTCATATTGCGCTATTTTATATTTTCCCCTATGTACAGTAAATGATTATCTTATCTAAAAATGTAATTTAGGACCTCCTCTGCATGGTTCTTCTGATACACTAAGACGCTTGTGTAATTTGCCCAATTTGTTGCCTAAATCTGTGATTAAACAGGAAATAGACTACATTCCAATTGGTGCCCCCTTCTTTTATGCCGCATGTCCTCTGTTAAGTACGACACATCTTTGGGGGGGTGGAGGGGTGCGCTCAGGGCAATTGAAAACTAATAAGCAAATCCAGAGGGAAAATGACAAAACACAAGGGTTGGGGAGAGGGAGGGGCTCTGGCTCTGTTTACTATTGCACAAAGCTAACAGCCCTTGACTATGTAAATGGTGATGATATGAGAAACTGCTGAGAGCTGGGGCTCAGATGGGTAAACAAGGTTGGGGGTATTATATCCAGGAAATAGTCTTGTGGCCCGACAAATGGGAAATGCAGGCCATCCCGACCAATTATGCCACTGTGCCAGGTGCAGGGATGTCTAAGAGCCTATTGGTAACCGCGCGTCTCTGATGTTCTTGTTGTGCACATCAAGTCATAATAAGCACTGCATGGCCAGACATGGCTCTTTTCATATGGTGGAAGAGAGGGTGCAGATGAAAACAACTACACTCTTCCACCAAATTAATTATCTAGACAGGGTCAGAGAAAACATCATAGAATACTCTCTCTGTGATAACAATAAAAGGCATATGTTATCGATAAATGAGGATAAGCCTGACTCGCGCAGGAGATGCGTAAGATGGGACTGCGCTCCGCTCATGAAGGACAAACCGCAGTCAGTCAGCAGCAACTGCAAATTAATAGTGTCTCCAGGATGCAGCTGAAACTTGAGAACGTACAGGCTGCAAACCTGCATCATGAAAGCGGCAACTAAAACAGGAAAGAATGCACGCAGAAAACACACTTATAGCTAATAAGTCTGTGACGTCCACATTCTTATGCTCATATCTCATTTAACCAAAGAGACGTCATTGAATCTTGAATGTTGTGACTGTGTTAAGTATGGAGGAAAATGGAAAAAAATCATAATACGATCATAATACATAATAAAGATCATAATACTTCATTGCACTTCTGTGCTACCACGACACTTAAAAGTACCAACAGGTTGATAAAACAATATCTAGCCTATTTCTACCACGTACGGTAATGAAGTACACCCATAAAAGAAAGAAATGAAATATTCAACTGCAATGTATTCCCACGTGTGAAATCATTCTCAATCGTTCTTGCATATGATGCCAGTCTCAAGCTGCCCCAGAGCCATTCTCAGTGCTAGTGCAGCTCCTGGTGTCTGTTCCTGTCATTACATCAGCTTTCAGAGGACCTACCGACTGGAACGCAGCTGTGTGACAGCCTCAAAGCTTCTCACGTAGTAATAATAAAAATAAAACACATGATATTTGGTCCGTACGCACCTTTTTCACAGTGTGAGGCTTCTCTCGGTTAAGTGCATGAGCCCTCAAATAGGAGCCATCATTGTACATGAGGCGCCCCAAGGTGATTTTGTTACGTTCCACGATGTCCTCCTTCACACTCTCTGGATTTTTGCTTCGTGATCTGACCCCAGAACTCTCCAATGTGCTTTGAACACACTGAACCGGTGTGTGTCTTTGTTCTTGCTGGTTTAAGTGCGTAGGGCGTATGTCCCCCGAGTCCTCTGTGTGCTCAGATCTGCTCCCATCTTCGCTGATACTGTCACAGCTTTCCTCACATTTGTCTTTGTCATTACTGTTTGTCATAGAAAGGCTGGATGAGGGTGAATGGGGATCGATGGATTGAAACTGCGCAGCATGTTGGTGGTGATGGGACGTTCCAGAGCCCGTCTGTGCCTCTGGTGTGTTCAGGTGGTATGGCTGATTCCACTCTGTGCAGGGCGACTCCACCACAGCTGGACATGTGTCCGTTATGTATCTATATCCTCCTTTCATGACCTGGTCCGGCCATGGACTCATTTTGTGTTTCGGGATTTGTGGGTGACGTGGACTCGTTAGGCAACCGGCTCCCTTCACGTCGCTCTTGGGGTTGGTGTCATGGTGCAGGCGTGAGCAGGTGTCAACAGACAGCTGCTGGCTAAGAGGGTGAAGGAAGACAAAAGCTATTAAAGTCTTATTTTTTAACAGCCACAGCACGATCATGAGATCCTTTTTTTGTCAGTGGGTCATTTAAATTTCCTCAAAATTTGTTTTTGTTCATTCGCAACTAAACTGACATTGATCTTTATTAAACTCCTAAGACCCTGCACACACATACGTGGACATTTGATTTCTGCACCATGATTTTTTTTGTATAGTTTCTTTAAAGTGCTATACAAATTCAGTGTATTACTACTGTTATTATGATAAAAAAAATTTTTTTACTCATCCCAAAGAGCAAGGAGGAATAAAAATGCACACCAAACAAAAGCTGAGGTCTCAGGAGGTTAAATAAAATGGCAGGTATGTCCGTAATGCTTTTGTAGATCCAAACATTAAACAGAGAGAAGTGGGCTCTTGGCAGGACGTACAAAGTATAAGTATAAAAGAGTCATAAATATGTGTCATATTGATATCTTTAGTTAGACACAAATATCCATGTGAGACATAAAGGAAAATGTATGCTAAGATGAGACAGTGACGATGCTCCGCCCCCTCTTCAAGCTCCCGGGACAAATCACATAACCTCTTTGGTGTTCCTGTATATCAAAGTCTTTGTACATTTTGAATCAAATTGCGATTTAATTAACGGTTAAGGGGCGTCATCAGCGAAATCTCCATATCCAAGGGTAGTCCCGTGCTGTGAGGTCAAAGGATCCAGACACATTAGACCATTATTAGAATGATGATGTCCTCAAACAGAGAGCGAGGCCTTTCAGACACTTTTGAAATTGAAACAGATGAGGGGGATTATAAACCTGTAGTTACAGATAATTTTGGTATTGTCACCTCCGGGCTCACTAATGAGAGTGCATTTGAGAGCTACTAGCAGGGGAATGGTCCACAAACTGCAATTTGCAGCTTACGAAATGGCTCGAAAATTGCAGGGCTAAAATGCTCTCCCTGACAGCAATGAAAAGATCTCATTAAAATAAATAGCAGAGAGCCTCTTTGTTGTGCTTACTGGGAGAACGAGGGGAGGCTAATTCGCCTCTCCTGCCGCTATGTTTTCCAAGGTGGGGGTTGGAGGACTATAGGTGTATGTCCATTCACTTCAATGAGGGCGGGGTGTGGGGGCGGTGGGGTGCGGGTGCGAGGGATGTCTCTAATGCGTCCGCCAAGCTGGAGAATGTATTATAACCTGCAACTGTGCAACTCTATTTTTCTTAGCCAAAGATACAAACACCGAAATACAAAAAGCCAGTGAAGTACTGCAACAACAACAGTAGCGAGAAAATGGAAAAAAAAAAACTGGCTGCACAGACTGTGCTCAAACATACTTTGACAATATTTGGAGTGAGATCGGTGTAGAATATCGTGCCGAGGGATGAATGGAGTTGCTTAAATAGTAATCTTCAGCTTCAATGAGGAATGCCCATTGAGTCTGTAAACTATGCCATGGCATTGTGTGAAAAGGCTTTACCCACTTCAAGGAGGCTGCAGAGAGGACGATAAGAGCATGATGATGGCAATGGCACCGTGGCCACTGCCTCCAGGCTATGAAATGGAGCCTTTTGTGAGAATATGTCATGGTCATTTTCCCCTGAAACAAAGTACTTTGGAAGGGGACCAATACTTGTGTGGGCATCAATCTCTGCCAGGTTAATGAAAACAAAACCTTTTCTAATCAGGAGGGGAAATTACTACGAGGCAGCGTCGGAAGGAAACAACAGACTGAGTCAGCAGAAGTGCGAAAACAGATGCGCCTGTTGTCCTGGCGAACGAGAACCGTATCTGTTTTCCTCAAAAGAGACCTCTCCTCTCCACCAACAATGATCGTTGTTAATGGGAGTGTGAGTGACCACTTATTGTGATCAAGACAAAAAACAAACATCTAATTTCCCTAAAATTAAAGCTCTTACTGTGGGTGGGGGTGCGAGGGTAGAGCGTACTAATAACACACTGACACTCACTCATTGTCAGGTGATAATGAAGGCTATTCATCTGTCAGTGTTCCTGCACTCTTTAAAATGTGGTTGTTCCCTCTGTTGTGTTCAATATAAGCAACTCTGTTATCTGATTAATGTCGGTGAACGTGTTCACCAGGAACGCTTTACAGAATGGCATGTTCAAATGGTTGTGAATATAAAAGCCTGCACGAACAATGTGTGATACCCATCACTTCTATCACCATCACTTGAGGAGTGTTTTTAGCAACAGGCTTCAGCAATTGAGCAACATTACTGCCACCTACTGGTCGCTCTGCACACCAACTGACCACCCAGTCATTTTCTTACAATTGCAGGCTAATATTTGTTAATAATGGAAACAATCCTTTAAAATAAGGTCCATCTCTCTCTTTCCTAGCAAATTTTTTGTATTTTATCTTTTTTTGTTTTTGTCTTTTTAACAATTTCTAATGGTTTATTTTCATTCCTTTATTGTTTGTTTATTTGAACATATGAATACAGACCTTGCGACGAGCTGGAAACTCATCTAGGGTGTCCCCTGCCAGCTCCAGCACGAACCGAGCAGGAGATTAGGATATATTACTTAAACGAAAATGAAAAAAAAAAATGTCAACTGTCCAGTACCATCCATAACAAATCATATCAACCCAAAGCTTGTGTGTCAATAAATCACACACCCAAAAAAAGAGTTTTCAAGTCACTGGAGCAAGCTTGTTAGACGCCAATCCCAACCCGACTAGTGCCACCCAAAAGTGTTTTAATACAAAAATGAATAAACTACATGAGAGAAAGACATCCATTGCGTGTGATGCAGTTGCACAAACTGATGGAAATGGCAGAACTTACGGTGCATCTTCTCTCTCATTCGTCTCTCTCTGGTTCCTCCTGACATGGGGGTGTGCTGCTAGTTCCAGGCTGTCGTACACCTGGAGGTTGACGCTGTCATATGTGTTTTCATCTTCTCCATTGCCCTCCTCTAAGCCGTCATCGGACTCCTTCAGGGGCTGTTGGATTACGTTTTGCTGGTTGATGTGCATTTCCACTTGTTGTTGGTAGACTCTGTCCCATGCCAACGTCTCTGCGTCCGACTCCCCGACACCCCACTGGTTGGCCAGAAGTGCTCGTCTCCGAGGATTCGCTTGCCATCGTGTCGTCAATGTCTGAAACCTCTTTGCATGTTTGAGTCCTTCATCCATGGTGAATGTTCTGCAGGATGGTGGTCAGGATGGTGGTCACTGATGGTAAAAAAAAAAAAAAAAAAAGATTAAATGTTGTAAAATGAGATGAAACATTCCAAATATTAGTATCATCACCTTCTTAAAATAATGGCCTCATGATGATTTGGTTCAGTATTTTCTGTTAAACGGATAAGCTGATCCAGGACCACTGATGATCAGTGACCCTGAAAATGAATTGATTAATTGATCAACACGAGTTTTGTTCATTTTATTGGTGGGGCATATGATAGAAAATAGAATAGAATAGAAAAATCAAGTTAATACTGTAATATAAACATAGAGAAACTGTCAGTTGCGTCAGTGTGATCCATGTCACTGTATAATTGTACCTTTAAATCAGGGGTGTCCAATCCGGTCCTGGAGGGCCACCTATCTTGCAGGTCTTCAATGTCACCCTGCTCCTACCTCACCTGAATCAGTCTCTGAAGTTCTGCAGAGACCTGACGATGAGCTTCTGATTTGAGTCAGGTGTGTAGGAGCAGGGTGACATGGAACCCCTTCAGGATAGGTGGCCCTCGAGGAGGGGTTTGGACACCCCTGCAGTTTAAGGTTTACCTCCATAAATTGTACCTTTAAGTTGTAGGAATGTAGGCGATTGTTTAAATAAGTGGTCAGATATGTTCTGTTGTATTTACATGTCATTATCTCTGCTAATTGGAGAGATAATACATGAAATGAGAGTAGGCTAATCTGCTTTGTCAATTGTTTATCTATCTGTCTATTAGCAACACAAATTAATTAAATTTTCATTAAATGCTGATAATAAATGTTGGTAGTGTCCTAGAACCATCTGGATCCAGGAATATTCTTTATCAGTCACATAGGGCCATTTTCGGCATCTGTGTATAGCGCTCCACAATAAACGGTCAGATTGTTGCCAATAAAATACAGGATTAATCCGCTATAGTTTCGCTAATGGATCAAAGTTTGATCCGGATCCTGACAAAATTCTGGAAACTATGATCAGTTTGATCATAGTATTGTTGATTTTCAGGCAGTGGACGGCAACAAATGAAGATGAACACGTGCAAGTAACATGTGATTGTAACACGGCTGAGTCAGCTGAATCATTGTGAACAGGTGATACTGGGTGGAAATGAGCTGCTTGGTGGAGCTCTGTGCTCTCATGGAGTTCTTTTCTAGGTATGCTAAATATGCTAGAACATGTTCAACTCTGTGACTAGTTCATTTAGAATCTGCTGTTTATCCCTGGTCCTCTGACCAGTTCAGCCCATTTTGTCCATTTTGCACGTTTTTTTACATTGTAGATTGTAGAAAAAATGTAATTCTGTAACTGTAATTCATGTAAAAAGGATAAAATGTCTGCTCACCTGTTTTCCTCTGTGAAACCGTGTAACTAGTGACGGCCGTCTGACACCGATGCTCCAGTAGAAGATTCTAAGTCAGAACAGCATTTGCTTTGATCCACTGCCTCAAAGCGACCTTTGGTGTCAGCTGACCAGTGACGTAAGAATGGACACCTCAGCGTTCAAATCCAGCTGCTGGGTTTTTTTTGTGATAAAATACACCATCCTCAGGTTAAACACTGACCTTTGAGCTATGTGACATCACCACCATGATCTTTTTATGTCTTTGATTTAAAGCAACACACACAACAGAACTCCAGACAAACTTGACTTCTAACTAAACGAATCGGAATGCAGAAGTGGTTTCAGTCTGTCGTGACCTTTGACACGCTGCGTTTGTTATGCAATGTTCTTCAGCAGTGACGTGTGAACGTTTACCGTCGCCTTCAAGGCATCCTCGCTGCCAGGGGCGACGTATTGGTCCAGAAGTTTCGGGTACGCCTTGTGCACCTCCTCCAGGGCGGTGTCGGGTTTGACCCCCAGCACGTCCCAGTAGTCAAAGCTGCCATTCTCAGACACGTCAGTGATGGCAGAGAAGAAACCTCTTGTTGATGCCCTCCACACTGTGGGCCAACGTCTCAAACTAATGAAACCCACCGACTACCCTCCACTTGGATTTCTCGCTGTAGTACTGATGGTACTTTAGGACAAACCACTTCTGGCAGCAATACTCGATATTCAGCTATTCCTCACTTTCACACTAGGTGATCTGCTATTGTCTGGTCCTTTCCGCACATTTGTTTCCATTTTGTCTCTTAAATTCACATTAATCTGAGAGTTTGGGGCTGCTAGCCAGGAAGAACTGACGCCAACAGATGTTGTGGCGCTCGCTGATATTGGTTCATTAAAGTGGCGGCTGCTGGTTTGTCAAACGGGGGAAGCTCATTAGCTACATCTTAAAAGTTGCTGTGATTCATATGTAAGTTATTCTCTCTGTTTCTTTTGTAGTAAATGTATGAAGGTCACGCTATATGTTCAAATGGAAACAGGCTAGAGCATCGGGCAAATAACAGCAAGCTGCAGTCTGTCTACAGAACCGAGCTGGAAAAGGCTCTGTGCCTCTATGTGTGTGTGTGTGTGTGTGTGCGTGTGTGTACATTATACATTCAGAAACAGATCCAACATTATTGACATGGAAAAGTAAAAATAATTGATATGTAATAACTTTTATTTTATTACTTGGGACTTTTAAAGGACTTATTTTTTTATAGAATAGAAGAGAAAAACCAAGTTAATACTGTAATATAAACACACAGAAACAGTCAGTTGCCTCAGTCTGATGTGTGTCACTGGGGATCGAAGGAACAGAGAGGCTTTGGGGGTTTATTCTTATGGCCAGTTATCCTAGAAAGAGTCGTCATAAATTCACAGTTTACCGATTTGATCTAATACGTGGTTTCAAATGAGGGCCGGTCATTGGATAAAGGATGGATGCAGCTGTGTTTGGCACAGAATGTCAGAACAACTCCACAAAGGAAGGGTTTTTTTTAAGGACTCGATGAATTATTGTGTGCACTGGCTCTCACAGACGTGATGAACAAACACCATACACAGCAAAGAATCACATTTCGATCATGACCACAGATCCGCAGGATGATAGAGAATAGGTGTACGGAATTCACAAGATCAGTTGATATGAGTTTACCAGGGCTTACCTTCACAGACTGCACTTTTAAGGTGCAGGAACGTGCGGAGTATAGGAGTCAGGCCATCGACGCACACGCGCACACACAGGCAGGGAAAAAAAACATCTATGAATGTCACATTCAGACCAAGCTACACTGACTTCGATTTCATGATTTGACAGCTGCAGACAACTGTAAATCGTGTGTGAATCGATCATTCGCACAAAATATCCGCTCACCTGTTTTCCTCTGTCAGACCCTGTAACTATAGAAACGCAGACGCATTCATGTTGCGTTCACCGTTCGGTAGAAAAGTTCGGTATTTTTCAAATACGGTGTGTATAGTTGATTAAAAGGGACAAAAGGAGCAACCGGAATACGTGTGAAACTACATGTTGACTGCGCTCCACCTAAGTGAGTTATTACCTACATTTAACATGAGCAAAGTGCTGGAACTTTGGCGTCCGGATGGGTAGCGCAGCGATGGGTTTTTGGACCGGTGTCCGTAGCTAAATAGTTACGTAACCGAACGAAACCTGTCAAACTTGTCAAACAGGAGAGAAAATGCACATGAGGAAAACATGAGGTCTGCGTCCTGCACTCAGCATAGTCTGGTCCGCATTGTTTTCATTCCCCGGTATCGAATTTTCGGCTGACTCTTTCCGGGTTCATGAGCCGTCACGATCAAGTGCACCGTGAACCTGATTCCGTGAACGCAACTCGTGGTCGCATTGGATGTCGAGCAGTGGCTGCTGCTCGTGGATCCTAAATCTGAAATCGCCAGGTTTTTTTCTGAATTCTTCTCAGTGATGGAAAACTGTAATTATGTATTCGGAAACGGTATTAAAATTTAGTTGTTTTTTTTTAAATCCACATGATTGTGAGTGTCCAGATCCATGCCTAGTTTACCAGGCTACTTGTTTTCTCCATTAGGATGAAACTATAAACATGTCGTGACTCCTGGTTTTAGGTTTCTCCATACACTGACCAAAATATTCTCCCTCTTAAAATATTGTGTAATATCTTTACATCCCAACCTCACTCTTCTCAGAGGCATCGATCTCCGCTCTCATCTGGCAAAATTCATTGGATTTAGCATTTTAATCAATATTTGTAATATCATCCAACAACTGTTAAGGTTTTCAGTATCAAAGCCAGAAATGGCTCCAAGGATCACCATCTCACTGAGAAAGTCCTTGAAGCAAATTGCCTCCAGAGTGTTCATGTTAAGAGATTTCAGAACTAATTTTGTTGCGTGTGACTTTGGCCCTTTTCTTCAGCTGGTTGGTCCTTTCTTGGCTTTGAAGGTGCTGAGTGTTGCTCACAATCTCTAATCTAGTTAAGCATCATCCATAGCATAACCATGCTCATCCCCGAGGTCAGCTCAATTAGCTTTAGCTTTAGCTTTAACTGGTGATGTACCTGGTATTCTTAGGTCTCTTTTCAATTTTGCTGGGTTAATCAGATGTTTCACGTCCATAGTGACTTAACACTGGTGTGAAACATTTTTCTTCACTATTTTCAATAAAAGTTCAGCAGAGCTCAAAAAGAGTTCCTCAGTCCGCCATCTTGCCGTAACCCCTCAAAGAAGCTGAGCTGAACAGGTTTTTATATGACTGGAGATAAAACACTTGATTTTCAACGAACTAGTCACAAGAGTTGAACATGTTTTAGTGCGAATGAAATGGAAAACAACAGGACATATTTGACCAATTATTTTATGACACTTAAGAGGAAGCCATGACCTGTCACACTACCATATTAAAACTGAAAATACAAACCATTTTTTATGTTTATTTGTACAGTCGTAACTCAAATGGCTTTGTGTCTGACAGCCATGATTTTTTTTAATTAATCCCTTCACTGTACCTGAGCATGGCATCTTTATATTTTTTATTGCAAGTTACCACTTTCAGCAGTTTGACGAAACAAGTATTATGCTATCTCAAACATGGCAGTTTCCAATGTCCAGCAATTTTAAGTTTGTGGGACAGGAAGTGCAATCACACCAACAATCAGGGGCTCAATCAGGGGACTTTTTCATTGGCAGTAACAAATAATGTGTTTGTGTGAACTAGAATTGGATTGAACTAACTTCAATCCAATAGATGATCTTGAAACCATATTTTTCATTTTCAGCAGGAGGGCTACTTTGTTTTAATAACTTAGAAAAAGAGGGTAGCATTCCATCTGAAGATGGAATGTTTAGTCAACCTCCTCGATGGTTGGGCCAGCGGCTCCACCACCACCACGAGCCGCGCCGACACCTCCAGGGAAGCCACCAGCCATGCCCTCTGGCATACCGCCTGGCATGCCACCAGCGCTCTGGTACAGCTTGGTGATGATGGGGTTGCACACCTTCTCCAGTTCCTTCTGTTGATGCTCA
>CAAKHB010007500.1:515-14453 GCA_901007665.1 Aeoliscus strigatus | reverse complement strand
TGTGTGTTTGTCCCCTTTGCTGCAGCCTCACACTGCCTCAACTTCTGCTGCTCATCGTCGGGTGGTGTAATAACAATATCACTCATCTCATATCCTCAGCTTACTTTGCCTCCACCACCGCCCCCTCGCTCCACATTTATCATATTCATTTGATATTCAGAAATAAATGTAGCAGAAAGAGAATAATGCACCTCCCGTACGCGCCGTTCATTACAGATACATTTACATGGTGGTTTGCCTTCATGGTTTCAAATGGAGCACTGTTCACTGGTGTTCCTCACATTTGTTGAGGGGTGGCGGTGATGCGTGGGGGGGGGCGCTGCAGTTCTCTTCACATTAGCACCATCAGTGAGCAGTGATAAATGGGCAGATCTATCCGTCTCTGCTGTCACATTCATAAAAGAAATTTGGCCTTCGTCAAGGGAATCAAGTGCCGACTTGTAATATCCGTAACACATATCCATCAAGTCTACCTTGAGACGTACTGAAACACTATGAGGAATACACCTGAGTGAATAATACTTCACCCGTGATAATGTAGCAAATACCTACTGAAAAATCTGCATTTTTCTGTCTCAGCTGCAGAGGATGGCGGAGGAGGTGAGCTACTGATCATATTCAATCTGGAGGCGATCATGTAAATAGCCCTCCATCTTGGGAAGGCGATATGCAAAGCAGCCCGTCTCCCCTGTGTCAGGATCAGATTAATGGAAACCTAAAAGTGGGAATTACGGCCCTTATCCGGCGTGGCGTTCAGGGGAGGGGCTGGGATAAGGGCCCGGGGGGAATCTGCCTGGTTCAAAGCCCATTCCTCTGGTTAAGGAACTCGCTAAGATCCATGCACCGAGGTGAAGGGTAATTTCCTTTGATATTCAGCAATGTATTACTGTATGTAGTACGGGAGCCGCATGCCCCACTGGCTCTGAGTGTATGTGTGAAAGTCGATGCATATGTGTGCTTGCAACATGCAAATGTATGCACACGCAAACAGATGAACAAAGACGTGGCGGTAAACATCATGGAGAGAGGACATAGGGCTGCATGATTACGACCTCTTGGTAAAACCAGAAGAAAGAGAAATCACGCCGCGGTGCGTGTAGCTGTACGCAGCCGAGCCTAAGTTAAGTGTAATTCAACTGGGATTTGATGCTAGTTAGCCTGTTAGCCTTGGCCTGCTTAAAATGGCAACAAACAGCACCAGTGAAAGCATTAATTAGCACCATACATAACCCACGAGTGCATTGTAATTGCAAAACAGAACAACCCCAAACATGTGACCCGCGGCTGCTAGTGATGGGAAAAATGGTTCATTCATGTGTGCTGAATGAGTAGAAGCCGTTCACTAAAAAGATTAGTTCACCAAATCATTCAGTTGAGTGGACGGTTCTATTTGCTCAGCAGACACAGAAGTGCCGCTCCGAAATCGGTCCTGTGTTTTCTTTGTTTTCGTTCAAGCGCTAGCGCTAACTGCTACAAGATTCACATCATGTTACGCTCACTTTTTTTCAAAAATCATCTTTTGGTCAGTTCCGTTTTCTCGGCAAGCACAGAAGTCCCAGTCCGAGAGCCGGGAAAGTCACAAACATTTAGTTTGTCACATTTCTGGGAAGGCGATGTCAAGCTACACCGTACCCTAATTTTAATCGTCCGTTTAAGGTTCGCTCCCAGTGAGTGGCTAATGTCAGTCGATTCATTCGCAGGGGACGAACCACAAATCTGATTCACCTGCAGCAGTTCACTGACGCACTCAGCTGAACTGTGAAATGCACAAACCTTTTCAGTACCGTTCGTTCACCCAAAAGATTCGGGAGAATCATTTGCAAACCAGACAAATCTAGCGACTGCAAAGTCCCTTCAACATATCAACACTCACACGTACAAACAGAGGTACTTTGGCCGCGAATTCAGAGGAATAATCAGACTGGTTTTATAGCGATGCCCAGCTTTCTAATCTGCCCTGATCCTCAATGCTGGAGACTTTGTGTGCCCTGTGTGGATATGACAACGAGGCCGAGTCTATTACCTGAAGCGCCGCGTGTCTCTCTTATCGAGGCCGCCCCCACGGTGTGCACCGCTGCAATATGCGCCGCCACCTGACTGGAAGGTGCCTCGGCAAGGGTCGGTAATATGGAATCAGACTACGAGGCGTGTGTGTGTGTGTGCTCTCAGTCGCACTTCATGTCACCGGATTCGGTGGTAAACTCCGGTACGCTAACAAAAGAAAAGGCAGCAGTTGAATTTCATTACAGTGAAGTATTACATACAAGAGGCGGTCTGAATCCTGAGTCCTTCCTTTCTGCCTTCTATGTCCTTTTTCCATGTCCTCTGTTCCTTCTCCCTTTCTGCCACCCCACTCATACCTATTATCTCTCTGTCTGAGTCTCCATCACCTCTCTCTCTCTCTCCCCCTCTCTCTCTCCTTTTCTTTGTCAGCCTCTTTACTATTCATTGACATCCAATCGTCTGTTTGGAACTCCTCCAGCACTTCCGCCCCTCCTCTCTTCCCTCATCTTGCTTAAATTTGAATAAAACATGACCTGCCCCAGTGGTGACATCACCGTCACACACACACACACTCACACACACACACACATTCACACCTACACCCTGTACACACATAATCTGACCGAGAATGAATCTCCATACACTCTGGACTCACCTCCGCTCACAGTCTATCCTGTCAACAATTTATCAACCAGGAGCAAAGTGGTGCTCCCCACCGCCGATCTGTGTGTCATATGTGTTACCGTGCATATTCCCAGTGAATTTATTCAGTGTGAGCTTTTTTTTTCCTTCTTACCTCTGCTTATAAAACCAGGAAGTGTGTGTTTGCGCTGCTGTGTGTGATGCAGTCGGAGCATCTGGCTCCTCTCATGCTCCCCAACATTGACGCAGACAAGAGAATCAGCGGACTATTGAATGCAATTACCGTGTGCGAGCCAGACAATAAAGATTCATAGTTCTTTCGCCTTTTGTCGCACCGCAAAAATACCGCAGGTGAAAGCCGGTGAGCCTTGAGCTGCCCACATTCTAATAATGATTGAAAATCTGCCGCTGGAGAAGTAAAAAATACAAGAATGTCTAAAACAAAGGGAAGGAGAGTCTTCTTTCCTCCATGTAGCCTGAGTGTGGTTGGAACTCCAGTTCAAGAAAAAATATACAACTTCCTGTTTTTGCTTTCACATTAAGATAAAACATATTTACAGTGCGCTTGAGGAGTTCTGTCCTTAACTGTTTCATTTTTAATTATTAATAATTAGTGTTGTGTTGTTTTGTTTTTCATGAAATTACTTTTTTAAATGAAATTGGCATGCATGAAAAATTTGATGCCCCCCCCCTTCCACACACACACACACACCGTGGAAACTGTCCTTGGCGGGTGAAACGACTTCATGAAGAAACAATAGTTGATTTGTTTCATCATTGCCACGCAATTTATCCTGACATATCAAAGCGGACTCTTTTCATGTAGGTGTTCACAGGACAAAATGTGCTCGGGAGCGAGGGAGAGGCATTAAAATAGTTGGTTGCCAAAGACATACAATGCATCATGATGAAGGAATAATGGGAGATGGTGACCAAGGACAGATCTGAGAGCGGAAACAAAGACCAAGACAGATGAGGAAGATGAAATGACAGGAGGAGAAAAGGGACAAAAGAGGATAAAAAAAACTTTTTTTTCTTTTAATTTTTAAACAGAGCTGCATGAATAGCAGAAGATGAGTGACAGAGTGATTTTTCTATTATGTGGCTGACTGGCCACAGCCCTCTAACATATGAACATGCATGTACGCTGGCTCTCTGTAGGCGCTGCCGTCGATTATTTCTGTCCTGATCTTTTCTTCTGTCTTTCTTGTGCAAGCAGAGAATAAACACACTTTACCTCCGAGGGGGCCGTTTGTCTTCCAATGACAAAATATGCGTTTGGTGTCAGATCATGCTTTCAGTGTAAAGTTTAATTCTGACGGATTTTAATTGCGTGTTCCTGACTCTGTGTCACAAATATAACAATCTGATTTGTGTTTAATTTCCTCTGTTTGTTACTGCATCTGAAGAGATTTCCATATAACTGACATGTGCAATGACTTAACGACCGATTTTTAGTCACATACATCAAGCTCTGCTTCATACACACTTGAAAATGTCTGTATGCATGAATTATACATATTATTATATACACAGGTATGCTAATGATCAATCTTACATTCTCATATGTTCTGTACCTAAGCCAATTCTTTTGTCACAGACTGGTAAAACATGTAAACCAGTTTGTTTCTGAAGTTCACCGAAACCCTAACCCAAACGGCAAATAAAACGAATTCCTGAAAGTTCACAGGAGAACTGGCAAAGAAGACTGCGACTATTGTCGACAAATTCTGAGAGGAGGATGCCAAACTGAGGTCTGATGTCAGGAAGTGTGAGGACGATTCATTCCACTAATGTCCAAAACAAAGAGTTCACAAAAGTCTAGAAATGTTGCAGTCAAGTCGACTTGGTTTGTTGTCATCGTGATTTGAACTCTCAATACTGTTTGTTTACTTCTTTTATAACCTCCATCAATAAACTAAACGACACCGTCACACGCAAATCAACCCCGTCGGGTAAACTGAACCAAAGTATGAGGTCTTTGTCCTTGCTGACCGGTGATTACAGTTTGATGCATAATCCAAGGATAATGTGTTTGCGTTTATTTCCTGTCTCGTTCGAACACAAACAGACAATGTGGCAGAAGCCTAATCTGTCGAACCAACACGAGGCACGAGACGGTTTTACCGGTCAGCGCCGTGTTTACTCCGTATCAAAACATATTTGCATATGAAACAGTGTCGTCGGATAATTCCCCAGGAAGTATTAGCAGATTAGAAGCCGATAGGATTAATATACAGTGTTATGGCATGTTCAGATAGAGTGGAGACGCACGCCAGCGTCTGCATGTGTTGATATAAATCATCAGCAGAAACGCACACACAGTCCTGCTCCTAACCCCCGGCCCCGCACAGGATACAGGAAGTAGCAACACCAGGGTTCACAGATCGCACGATAACAGACGAATCCAGACACCTATTTAAAAAGCTGATATTTCAGTAGCAAACATGTAGAATTCCTTCATTATTTGACAACGCCCCCCCTCTCCCATCTGCCTAGTAGGGAGCTTTCAGTTAAGATGCTTATCTGAAATGTCAAAAAGAATTATGCTGATAGCGGCTGCTGAATAGGGCCTACGTCGTCCCCGATAAGCATGTCTGTGGACTCCAACACTCACCTCACAGACACTGGACCTTCTGCACATCAAAAAAGGGACTAATTCCACGCTAATATGAATATGCCACTCACCCCCAACCCCACCCACAGGAACTGATGGAAAGAATTATGGTCCCCGTGAACCGACTCTCACTCGCCTTACCTCTGCCACGACAAAAATGCCACAGTAATGTCAGGAGAGATGCAATGATTTAGATTCTGGCGATTGTCCCGTTTCAGCCGCTCAGCCGTCAGGAGTTGATTAGAGCTGGGACATCAAAACAGTGAAAGGGAAAGAAAAAAAGGCTCAGGTTGGAGATATGACGGGGGTGGGGTGATGTCGGAATGAAGTCCGACAAAGTTCTGTCTTTTTCACCCTCTGCTATCTCGAGAGAGTTGCCGGTGACTCTGGCTCCTTTGCATGAAAGTCAGATAGTCGGAGCCGGTTTAGATCCATTGAAGGAGATTGGGAGTACAGTCAGGGATATTGGAGGAGGAGGAGGCGTTGAAGTCAGACGCGTGTGTCTGTAAGTACGACAAAGTACGACCAACGACAATCATTTGTCTTCTGCTGGTTTGACAGCCGCAGCGTGTGGGACTGAACCCCAAACCCAGCTGGGCTGAGCGACTTTACAGTCGGCTGGAGTTGAATATCTATAATCAGCTAGGTTCATTTCACACACCTAAAATAAATGTCAATACAGAGAAATTCACACAGTAAAATTAGAGCACAAATGGGAAGATATTCAGTCTCCACCTCCACTCATGTCCTGTTATTATCACAAGCAAAAAACATCCCATGAGCATCATTATTCATTCATTACCCACGCCCAGGAGGTTTTGTTTCTGCCGTCTGTTGGTAAAATAAGAATAGAATATGGCGGGGACATACTTTTCCATAACCTAAGGATCCGGCCGTTATGACTATTGTCATGTTTTGATACTCCCCTTATTTGGGTCTGGTCGCCCATTAGGCGTAATATTGGCAAGATGGGGATCTCTATCTCCAGAGTCTTATATAACTTGTTGTTTGAATGAAACCAATCACTGATGAGTTTCCCTGAATGTTTTCTTTACGCCACGTTAGTTGCTCTAAGATTACGTCTGCTCTTCAGAATCGGCCCTTTGACAATTTCCTTTCTCTCCTCGATGACAGTATCTCAGTTTAACACTGTGACCCTCAGGGGTCAAACAGACGCCCTGGCGCCAGCTGTCCGTCCTAAAGAGGGTAGAGCGATTGTGTGTGGGTAGGGCAGAGGGTCGTGGGGGTAATTAATTATACATAGGCTGTACTTTGCATAGCTCCCTTCCTCTGCCCCTTCGCGCCACCGTCAGCCTTTAACACGCTCAGACGCGAGTGCTGCATCCGTTTCTTGATAACATCTTCAATAACAATTAAGGTGGAAACGTGATTTGCCGTGGAGGAAAAAAAAAAAAAACTGTCAATAGCATCTGGTGGCTCTGCATACTAAACAGCTGCTGTAAGTCACAAGAAAAGTGAAAGTTGTGTGAAAGCAACGCTGGTGTATAAGACGACCAGGGAGGGTAGAGGAACAGGTGGGCTGCAATAATACATCTGAGGGGGGATTTCAATGCACTTCCTTCCAGTGTATGATAAAACTTATCGTGCAGATGTAATCGGTGCCGTAAAGGCAAAAGGTATTCCGAGGTATTACAGCAAAAAACTTGACCTCTGTCAGTCACTGCTCAAACAATCGCTGCATTTGTTCTTGGGTTACGGCCGTCACCTTCCGTTTCAGTTTCATCGGAGGAATTTCATCATGTGTTTGCGTGTGAGTGCATACAGGGCAAGTACACACCAGCTAACTTAAATTAAAAAAAAAAAAGTTTATTGAGTGGAACTGAATGCAGTTGAGATTCCTTTATAGCACGTAATGAATTACAAGCTCTGAGACTCTTCAACTCGACTACTTGTCATCTTGAATAGCAGTGCTGTAAGATTTCATAGCTTCATGCAATAACCCCCCTGATAAAGAATGATTAATGTACATATTGAAAGGTTTAGTTGACTGTTGGACCTGACACTAGAGACTATGCAGTTTTCGTGTGTTTATTTTCAGGCCACTGAAAAGGCGAGGAAGGCGAGGAGGCAGCCGATGAAGAGCAGCGGTGAGTGGGGTCGAGGCTGCAGTCAGTAATGCTCCTGGCCAGATTCATCTATAACTGTAAATATCCGGTAAGGTTTGTACGTGTCAACAGGAAAGCAGCGTATTTAGACTGGATTCCATTTGAAGTGAACGCAAAGCCGCAAATACACAAAGTTTACATCAGTGAAGCTGCGTGAGGAACTGGGAATGAAATTCACACCACACCTTTAAAAAAAAAAAAAAAAAAAAAAACAAGCTGGTCCAGACCGAGACCACCTTTTTTGGGCAGACTAAATTTTTGTTGTTCAGTCTGGATCATAGACCAGGGGAGCTTTCACATCTGTGAATTTGGCTCAGATCAGGCAGAAAAGTCTGAATGTCCAGACCTAATAAGCTCGGTGTGTAAGCCCCCTTAAGTGTTTTGTTTTTCTTCTTGTCAGAGGAGATATGACTACTTGTCCTTGTGTTCCACGGAGTGGTTGAGGCGACACAGTGAGAATGCAGCGTTACAACTGGTGGGTTGATGAACATATGAGTGGCAGGTACGGCAGTGAGGGAGAACAGACATGTACACGCCGACTGACAGGCGATCACAAGTAGCAATAGAGTGGAAGGAATACAGTAAGAAAACTTGACAACGGAGCGTGCTGAGTGGTCGGTGCGACCCACAACATCGAATGAGGTATTAGAGAGGAGCGCCTCACATCACCTTTCTGCAGTGGTGTTTGATGTCTACGGGCGTGCATTTGACTCATGCATGTACCTTGCAGATAGAACATAATCCTTGGATGCTTGAGACTTTTGTGAGAAATTCACCAAAAATCACGGAAATCAAAGAATGTTCATTTGTTTGCCAGATGAAGAAATGATGGTGTCCATGTGATAAATCTTGAGGTCATGTATTTCTTCTACACATATTATCAGGATATATCTAAACATGGTCGTCATAGCCATGAAAACCCCCGACAACACGTAAAAAGTGGAACATTAGATCCAGAAAAGGGATGAAACCCTTCATCTTTTCTTTCACCCTTAATAAAGAAAGGCAGAGATGGTGTACCTTCTGTATATTTCAACCTGCAACTATAGAGTTTCATCTTCTTACCACTGGGAAAACACCCTGATCCTTTTAAGCATGTATCCACACTGACCCCATCCTTTCATCAAAAGTGATAAAAGCTTCGCCTTTACTTCTGATGCCACCTTCCCCCCGAGCGCCCCACCTCCCCACTACCTACAGTTACTCTACGACTGCTACATCCGAATCAAGAATGCAAATGGGGCTGGAGCCTCACAAAGCCTGGGGTGACCTATATTACAGCTAATGATGGGCCACAGCATCGGAAGAGGAGCTAGAATGAAAGAGAATTTGAATGAAGCTGACCCACATACAAAGGCACGACCAGTTGGAAAGGCATGTTCTCTTCCCACTAAGTAGGCCACAATGGGCTTCAGGATTATGCACAAGTTCTTCTTTTCTCCTGATGGATAGAAATGGGAAAAGTGATGGGGAGCCCCCAGCAACAAAAGTCATCCCTTACAACATCTCACAAACAGGTTTGTAGAAAGGCCCGAGACTCAGCTTGATAAACTGGGATCGTTTTCTCCACCGAACGCTGCGTCGCTTGCATGCATTGTACGGGGGCAGCGCGGGATCATACTGCTGAGGTGGGGTGTTCCTTTACGAGCGAATCAAAGCAGACGTGGAGCAGAAAGGTCCTTTTGTAATCGCATCAAAGAGAATAGACAAATGTGAAGGCGATGCACTTTGTGAAAGAGAAGTTACCTTTTCAAGTTCTAAAAACAAAACAAAATATTAAATACTAAACAACAATGTAAATCCAGTTTTTTTTTCGATAGAAATTGCAAATTTATTTCTAGAATTATAGAATTTGCCCAGTCCACACTATTGCTGATATTCAGCAACTCTTTCCTCTGATTTTTACTTTACTTTGTCTGTTTAGAACAGACAATCTTGTTTTAAATACCTGCAGCGGTGTACAAAGAGTCTGACTGTAAGCCGGCGTCTTCTCTGCCAAGATCATCCGTCTCTTGCACAGGTGCAGAATATCAAGACGAAGCTACGATCACCACGCAGGTGTTCCTTATGATGGGGTCATCCCAGATCTTTCAGATTTGTCACGTCACAATGCCGCAGATGTCAACAAGGAGGGGATCTTGCAATTTGTCATGTCAATTCGTCCCACAGGGGCTCAACAAGAGACACGTCTGTGAATAGAGAGGCCATCGGAGAGTACGTTGAATCTGTTAGACGTCTGTTCTTCCAGCGTAAAGCAGCCGGGTCAGAGCCTCTGTGGGAATGACAGGTTTTCAGCCTGCTGGCTGAAATTCTACAGTACCTGGTCTTAGTCCTACACACACAGGTGAACAGGCAGTTCCTGGAGGATGGAGGAGTTGATACCATTGACTGGCCCCCACCTTCACCTGACCTAAACCCAATAGAACACCTCTGGGACATTATGTTTGGGTCCATCCGGCGCTGCCAGGTTGCTCCTCAGACTGTCCAGGAGCTCAGTGATGCCCTGGTCCAGATCTGGGAGGAGATCCCCCAAGACACCATTCATCATCTCATTAGGAGCATGCCCTGATGTTGTCAGGCATGCGTACAAGCACGTGGGGGCCACACAAATTACTGAGAATCATTTTGAGTTGCTACAATGACATTTTGTCAAAATGGACCAGTCTGCTGCAGCATTTTTTCACTTTCATTTTTGGGGTGTCTTTGATTTCCCCCCTCTATAGGGTGATCATTTCCATTTCTATCCAATTATGTGGCATCATTTTGTTACTAATACATCACCTACTCATTATCAGGAAAGATATTCAAGATCGTTTTTCCCCCCGTTTAGATCTGATGTGTTTTCAAAGTGTTCCCTTAATTTTTTTGAGCAGTGTAGTTGTGATACAGACAGCACTTCCTCTTGTGCCAGATTGCTTCACTGTCAGCTACATGTGACAGAAAAAAAGATGTCACAGAACACTACGCAAATCATTGAAGAACAGCTCTAACAAATGCAGCCACTTCAGCTCGTTGTCACACTGATAATGTTGCCAGGTTTTGTATTCATCCTCCTAAAAGGAGAGTGTTCCGTCAAAAGCTCCCGCCACCATGTTTACACAGAGTCCAGGGAGTTTCCCCTTTGTCACACTCTCACACACACACACACACAGGAAATGTTTTATTTCCCGAGCTCATGTGGTGAGCAGGTAGTAATTGGTGTGTGTGTTAATCCTGGGATAACAAGTGTTTTCCAAGGAGAGTCAATGATCATCTTACAAGGTCAGTTTAGCCCTGTACACTGCATGCATAATGGGGAATGCAAAGGCTAATAGGAACATAATCACATCACACACCGGCACACGCACATTGTGTTTCAAACTCGTTCCCTTACCAAAGGTGCTGTAACCACGGAGCAATAAAGAGATGTGCCAGAGGTTTCTCTGCAAGGCGTTTCCATTGAGCAGGGACACCCTGTGGTCGAACCTCCGCTTTACTGTCATCTGCAAGGCATCCCACCCCCTCCAGCCAGTGGGATTACAGCCAGGAGTGGCTTCGGCAGCGACCACGCACTGTGACCCGTCCATTTTTTTACGACTTCATTATTTTTCCTCCCCGCCACGCTCATTTTCATTTGCCAAAGCGTGGGCATAATGACTGCGCTATAAAAGCGCGGCTTTAACGTTTGCATACTGTTCTCATTTGGTCTGGCCCTCAACCCTTCAGCTAGCATATGGCAGGTAATCAGGTCTGCAATCAGGGCTGCACGTTACACAGGGCCCCACTTCCAGCACAGGAGCTATTACCCATCTGTCTCATGACACAAACACACACACTATTCACAAGCAGATACTGTTCACAAATCCACACACAGGTGTGCACACATACTTATGCACAGATTCAGAAATCACTGTATGAGAGACAGCAGTTAATGATGTATTGAAATGTGCAGGATTCTGTAGCTTTTTTCCATCTTTATGTATCACCTACTTACAAAATGGCCTGTAATTTCACAGCAGCTGTACGAAACAAATGTCGTACGTCGAGCGTACCGAACAACACCCAACCCGGTGCCCCTCACCTCTGATTTCCTGGAATAATCCTTGCACAAATATCAAAGGTAGATACTTTCCGAATAGCTCCAGCATATGGTCCAACCATTAACTATAACACACAGCCAGTAACAAAAAAAAAAAAAAAAAAAAAAGCTCGAACCCTCAGCGAAAGCTTGGGCTTATGAAGTCCTTTTCAAAGATGTCAGCGTAATACTTTGGATTTATCTTGCAGGTTTAAAACTCAGTTTGATGACCTCCATCCAGTGTTCCCCAAACATGTGCAAAAATATTTGTCATGTCCTGTTTCAAAGTGTTTTTCATAGATTTTCAAGCATGGAGACTCAATTTTGCACTATGCAGTCAGACAAGTAAGTGTGGAAGCTCAGGTAACGTTATTGTGACGAACACAGTTCAAAGCCAAAAGAAGGTCTCAGGCACTTGTCCGAGGCATGGGACTGTACATCACCACTTTCTGTATTTTTCCGTCACGTGACGACAGGAGGCGAGGGCGGTGGATGGATTGACCCCTCCCACTGGTGGTAGTTTTAATTGTGGATGACTGACGGCTGCAACTCAAATCCGTTTGGATTTGTAGGAATTATGACACTTTCCACAATCTGAATCAGAAATACATTCATTTCTGTTGCAGGCAATCCAACCCTCTTTGGATGGCAGCTACGCTGACCACTATACCACCACTGCCACAATACTTCACAGGATGATTTAGGAGCACTGAATGGAAAGTGGTGGTGTGGGCTAAAATAACGACTGGGCCTACAGAGGCCAAAGGTCACAGGTACGGACAGGACGTGACCTGCAGCCAAAAACAAACAATATACATGCAGGCCGCATGAAGCTGACAGCGACAGTTCTTGGGGCAACCAAAACAAAAGATAAAACATGCTTTCAGTAAATAAAGCAATGATTACAGGACAAACCCAATCTGGCAACCGGGATGGAAACCATTACTTCCGATCGGGCTGGAGCTTTGAAGATTGAAGGAATCTTGCGGTGGGATATCCAGCCCCCAACCAGGACTCTATCAGAATCCATCACTAGTGTCTCATTTGTACAGATGTCCAGCCAACTTGTGTGTGTGTGTGTCTGTGTGTACATCCACAATGTATACACTCGTCTACCTGGGCACCCATGTTTCATCCTCTCCACTCACCCTGTGCTGTGTTTGTTGAGCTCTCAGGCTCAAATCCATTATTCCCTCCTGAAATGACAACTCATTTCCACAAATGTAATCCCTTCTCATGCCTGCGTGAGGCTGTAAAGTAAACACAGTTCTTGCTGGAAAAAAAAGCACAGAGCAAAGAGGGTAGGGAGGCCCCTTGTTTCATATTCTCAAAGGGAACGGTGACTGTCGAGCACCAGGCCCACAGCGTTCAGATGAAAAACACTGAGAGCATTTGAGGAGATTTTTTCCGGCGCACCAGTAACGTACAGTATCCCTGTATGTATACCCTCCCTTTACCTGCCAGCAGGGGGTTCTAGGTTTTAATCATGTGTATTTTATATCAGACACCAGTTCTGTTCCCCTTTCTTTGAGCCAGTATCATTACCAGAACATGTTGGTCTCATCTTTCAGACAACACATTTATTTTAAACATTTGAGAAGCTGGAAACAGAATGACTGATGACTCATAAGTGTATTTGAGATGTAATGAAGTTGTCTGTGTTAACGCCGATATGCTTATTGACATGTATCGCTGCAGTGTATTGACGTTAGTTTACTTTGACATACCGTAATTACACGAGTATTTCCCATTTAAAAAAAAAAAATCTCCATCCTGGAGCTTTAATAAGTCTTTGATCCAACTGCTCCATCTCTAAATCATTTCTCAAACAGAAGCTGTACTCATCAAGTTTGGTGTTGTTTGTTGGTACATTCTTCCTGTTGTATTTCATGTTTTTTTAGTGCCAGTTTTGTGTGTTGTAGGATGTAAATATGTGGAACTCTCTTGTGTCATTTTCCTTCTGAATCTGTCGTAAAAGCCACGACATCCTCACTGGACCGATACAAAACACAAACATTACACACACACACACACACACACCCCTTCCACACTCCACAGCGATAAATGACAACATAAACACCTCCCATCAGCTCGCCCAGCAACCCGTCCCTCGTCCTCGGCCGCATCATATGTGACTGGTTTAATCGCAGGCCAATCACTCCCCGCTCAGAATTAATAAAACCCACAACAGCCGCAAATAAACAAGTCCAAATTGCCGCCTTAATCGAATGAAGCAAACATCGGTGAGTTACAAAAGTTCACTGCCGCCACTGACAATTTCCTAATTGTATTCACTCATTCATGGCAATTTTATTAACATGGAGTGAATGTCTTCTGCCCTTCCACTGTCACAGCACCAGGGATCTAATTTCATTATTTTCCACAAGATTTGCTTGACTACTGCCGCCGCGCTAGTGGCGTGCCATGGCCAGATGTTTATGCTATTTAGATGAGGAAGCAAAGCCTGTTGGGTAAACATAATTAAAGAAAGT
>CAAKHB010007499.1:10668-21449 GCA_901007665.1 Aeoliscus strigatus | reverse complement strand
GGGGAGGGGAGGGGAATGGCTGAGAATCCAAGTCATGTATTAATCATCTCCATCCCATATCGTTGCAGGTTTCTCGACTCTTTGCATGTCAACACGGTTATCTCATGTCAGATCCTCTCACAGACGTTTCTCTAAGTCAGGGGTGTCCAAACCGGTCATCGGGGGCCGCCCATCCTGCTCCTATCTCACCGGAATCAGTCTCTGTGAAGTTCTGCTGAGGCCTGACAACGAGCTGCTGATTTGAATCAGGTGACATCTCAGGCGTCCCTCGAGGACCGGTTTGGACCCCCCTGCTCTAAGTGAACCCAGTACGAGCCCAGTCACATCATTTGTGGATGATCACAGCAGCTGAGGACTCTTTTCCATGCAGTTATGACAGGATGACAACATCGTCCTGCTCTTAGGAAGGATTGAGAGAGACTCAGAAAAACAGGGCGTAACGTCTGCTGAGATCTGAAATGATGAGCAGCATGTTCTGAATCTAAACCATCGGCCCCCCTTCAACGGACCCCACAGACTTCTTCAAAGTCACAAACTGTCAAGTATGACGCCCCTTGTCTTTGGATGGTGTTTGATGTTCAGTCTGGTCACTTCAAGTGCAGTTAAACATGACTGACGTCCAAAATTTCAACCAGGCCTGCCCGATATGATAACTCTGCTCAGAATCGCCATGGCGATAAGACTATTAAGCCATAACAGACCGACATGTAAGAGCCTGTTTCCAAGGAATAAACATAAACAGAAAACCCACTTGTTTACTTTATGTTTTCAATAAAGTGAACAGTGAAAATATGTTCATGACCAATAGGTCATAGGTCATATATTCACACTTTTAGAGATATGTTTCTTGCACCTGCTCCTGTTGTTGTAATGAACAAAGTGGGATTTATCACACATGTTAATTCCAGCCTCCACCCCAACTGTTTCCAAGAATTGTTTTTTTTCTTAAGAGAGAAATGTCACATTTCCTTTCAAATTAAAACCATCCCCACTGAGTCGATCCGGTGTAATGGTGTAAACACTGGAACGCCGTAAAAATGGTTAATTTCCACGCTTTGTCAGACGTTGGCCAGTGGTGCCGCAGACTTTTTAACAGACAGATGGAATAGAGAGAGAGAGGGAAAAAAAAACTCGCTGAATGAGCGACAATCGTCAGAGGCACACCGAAGTGCGAACGCCGTGTCCGATGCTGCGATCTGCTGGGTTTGGAACGAGGAGCGAACAGCGAGGTGTGGCGTTAGCGTGTGTGACAGCAGGTGTTGTTCTCCTGTGGCGTTCTTGGCGCTGGGCTCGCCCGCTGTGGCTGGTTATTAATGGCCACGGATTCGTTAGAAGCAGCCAGCGAGCCATGCTGCCAGCACGCCCGGCGTTATTAGTCACACAGTCAGACTGATAGATGCACACACACACACACACACACACACAGAGTTTCAAAGCCCACTCATTAACGTTGCACACGTTCATACAAGCAAACACATTTACAGTTCACACAAACCTGCGTAAAATGAACCCACTGATTTCAACACTGTTTGTTAGTAATCTGAACACAGTTTAAATTCCTCCTCTTCTTCTCACCCTTCCTTCCTGCGTCCAATTCAGAGGACATCTTCATCCAGCACGGGAAAGACAAGAAGAACCCCCTCATCTACGGCCTGTTCACGACGTCCAGGTACGTGACGACGAATGATGTGTTCGGGCTGTGACGCTTCATCATATTAACGCCATCATTGATCCAGATGTGTGTGTGTGTGTGTGTGTGTGTGTGTGTGTATGTGTGTGTTTCCCTCCACATATGTATTAAACCTAAATCAAATTAAATAGTCGCTGCTTTGTGCGTTTGCTGTTTTCTGGTTGTTTCATACCTGTGAACTCAATACTCACCATTTGTGATGTCACAAATAACGCTCAGTTAGCACCAACAGAAAATTCCACATTCATCAGTGAGAAAGTTTGATCAGTGCAGAGAAACCCCTGTGCGTCATGGAGACCTGGAGATAAACTCACTGAATAAAAAGACAAAATGCGCAGTGACTCGTGAGCCAGGGGTCAAACCAGAACAACAACAGCCTGCGCAGCATCAGGAACATCACAGAGAATATGAAGCAGCCCTGGAATGGCAAAGACAACGTGTTTTCTGCTTTTCTGATGTGAAATCTCTTTCTGAAAGCGCTAACAAAAAGATGTGAAACTGCTCGGTGGAAAGCAGCAGACACAGCTGACAGCTGATCCTCACACCCACAGACGCTCATTAGGGAAGAAGCTCAAAACTAAATATACACACATACGCAAACCTGGCGCTAGCTGGAAAAGTGTGGAGGGAATTAAGGGAAGTCGGAACAAATGAGCAAGTCAGTCGCAAACTTTAAAAGAGCCTTCAGTCGCTTCTTCTCTTCCAAGTTTGTGACGGCAGCACATGTTCTGAGAATAAACGGGCTTCTGAGCTCAGCGGCGACAGCACAAGTGTGACGACATTTGGCACGGCGGCCCGGGGAGTTGGTCGGGTTCTGGGTTTCTGAAAAGCTGTGCGGAATCTCAGTGGGGAACAGACGAAAATCCAAAGCATCACCCTGGGTGGGTCCCGACCACATAACTGCAGAGTGCAGGAAGGTCATTGCTGCTGAATGGAAAACCTCAGCTCGGTGAAACACACGGGTTTGATGTCTGATAAGACCGAGGAGGTCAGGTAGAAGGCTGCTGTGTTGTTTATTACACATCTGTTTATTATCATATTTCTTCTTCTGTTTTTTATTACTTACTTATTTATTGGGTAATTTTTATTTTATTTATTCATGTATTTTATTGTCGTATTTATTGGTGTCGCCCTCGTTCACCCATCAAGCACATGTTTTGGATCGTCGTCACTGTCGTCACTGTCGTACCTGTGACATTAAACCTGTAAATGATGGTTTCCGCATACGCATTCTGTCAAACGTTAAACAATTGTTTAGTTTCTCATTACATCTGTGCTTTTCCATGTCAGTCAAGAAAGAAAAAAAAAACACATTCATCATATTTATCATATTCATCACATCATATTTGTGATTTTTGAAACAAACTTAGACGTTGACAAAAATGAATAGAAATCCTTGAGAAAACGCAAAAGCTGAAATCTGTTGTCTCGATCAAACTCCTGTTTCGCGTCCGACGGAGGCGACGATGGAGATTGTTTCCTGTGCAGGTGTACGTGTCGTATAAGAGCTGAGATTGGTGACCGAAGCTGCTCGTAATGCGCTGTGTGTAACGGATATCGATCAAATCCATTTACATACATTTAGGCTCAGCTGTCGTATGCTGCAGAACAAGGCAACACAATCTCACACCAGTTTCCTGTGCCGGTCGTGTAGAAAGTGGAAGGGAAGTAAGTCTGTGACGCCTCGTTAGATTTAAGGCTCAAACACCGACAACATCTCCTGACCTGCTCCTGTGTGACACCGAGAGATGTGACGCACAGACAACGAGTGGGATTCTGTCACGGTGACTCACGACTGGTGTCCACAGACATCATCATGTGGACTGTGGCACTGTGTGTGTGTGTGTGTGTCATTTGAAAGACCCTCTCATGTTTATTCTCTCTGCTCATGTGTGACACCACACAAAACAGTAAAATGATTGTTTCCCTTCTGGATTCACCACAGTTCACAGGACAAGATGAGGAATAAATAAAGACTGGAGGGTTGTTACTGGTTCATTCTACACAATCCTTTATCACCCAACCCAAACCTCTTGTCACTAAATACAATATTATATACGACGGTACAGTCCCAGAATGTGTTTGGCATCCAATGTTTCCTGGTAGAAACTGGACTGAACCCTTCATCGGGTGACATTAAATACGAAGAAAGTACCTGTGGACAAATGAATGTTTCATGTTCAGTCATGTTTCTTGTGTTTATTCCCTTCACATTCGGAGGAGTCAGGATCTTTAGCGTAAATCGATAAGTGGTTGCAGCCAGCGTCCACTCACTGTTTGCAGAAGTGTCCAACAAACAACACACATTGACGACTCGGAGCTCTGGGAGGGGAGAAGTTCACCTTGATACTTCCCCATTTGGCCTCTTAGTCGGTTTGATTTTAGCCGCCCAGCCCATCAGACGCTGCTGGAAACTTGAGCTCAGACCCACGTTTCCTAAAATCGGAACCATGATACTAAGTGCAGCGGAACGTGTGTGTGTGTGTGTGTCTGTGTGTTGTGGTCGGGACTGAAAGCAGATTCTTCCAGCTGGACTTTGGCCTTGGATCCGTTTCTGTGAACTGATTAGTTCAAGCTGAGAAGCCACAATGACTCAGAGCTCCTCGTGCAGTCCATACATCACTTTACTCACAAGTCAGCGGCAGAAGTCGGAGCATTTGTCTTCATTTAAAAGATGATCTGCATCTGATAAATGACTTTCTGTCTCTGTTCGCCGTCTTCTTCCCTCAGTGACATTCTGAATGGATCAGCAGTTTGTGTTTACCGAATGGAGGATGTCGTTCGAGTTTTCAAGGGAAACTTTTGGCACAAGGAGGGGCCTCAGTACAAGTGGGCGGAGTTTACAGGCAAGGTGCCGTACCCACGACCTGGAACTGTGAGTGAGCACCTTCCTGCACACAGTCGAATGAATATATGTACATGGGATTATGGACGTCGACACCCTTTAACAGCACACTGAGCCGGGATGTGTGTTATCTGTGCGTCCATCAGTGTCCCAGCAGCACGTACGGAAGCTACAGCTCCACCAGAGAATATCCTGATGACGTCATCTTCTTCAGCAGGACTCACCCGCTGCTGCAGGTTCGGCTGATACTTGACTCTACATAGTCATGTTCTATGTCGCTTGTCCCTCGACAGTTCGAACCCATTGCCTCATTTCTCAGGAGAACGTGTTGCCGCTGGGTGAGCGCCCCCTCCTGGTCAGAGTGGGCGTCAGCTACAAGTTCAGCAAACTGCTGGTGGACCGAGTGGAAGCGGTCGACAGCACCTACGACGTCCTGTTCATCGGCACAGGTGGAGCAGACGTGCTGAACCGCCTGACGTGAGTTCACTGAGCTCACGCTGAGGATGAATGTTCTTTTTTTTTCCTCCTGCAGACTCTGGTCTGGTGCTGAAGGCCATTCACCTGCCCAGAGAGCACGGCCAGAGTCAGGAGGTCACTCTGGAGCAGCTGCAGGTCTTCCAGGTACATGCGTCCATCCATCCATCTCTGTCTCTGTCTCTCTCCCCCTCTCCCCCTCCATCCATCCAGCCACCCCCAGTTTAAACCCGTCGTGTTCCTCATTTTTGTTTTTGTTTTTCCCGTCTTCTCGCAGCATAAATCACCTGTGACAGCGATGACTCTTTCAAACAAAAAGGTAAAACACAAACACAGAAAGACACTTGAAAACTTTTCCAACTCCCGTCACTCACTCACACACACACACACACACACACAAACAGACACACAATATCACTCATCTCCCCACTTTATATCTCCAAGGACAGTTGCTATGGTTACCAGACTTCAGTCACAGTGGTAATGAACAGATGCCGTTCGCACAGACACCCAGAGACAGAAATACACCTTGCATCATTGAAACAGTCTGGGTTTCAGGACAAACACTTACAATAACAGTGTCCTCTTCATCTCCGCCCTGCAGCAGTGGCTGTTCGTGGGCTCCAGGGAGGGAGTGTCCCAGCTGGCTCTGTACCAGTGTGAGCTGTACGGTCAGGCCTGTGCAGAGTGCTGCCTGGCCAGAGACCCCTACTGCACCTGGGACGGACACGCCTGCAGCCCCTACATGCCCACCGTGCGCAGGTCAGCAGCCATGAAGAAGGAGTCGGGATCTTTTCCGCCACGAGAACACGTGGACCTGATATTCTCCGATCACATTTAGAGCAGATACCATCTCAAGTGAGATGTTCCGTTTCCACTTGACCAACAATCTGTCAGCCAAAATGTTCATTCTTCCAGTTGCAAATCGAATCATGGAAACGGGTTGTGGCCATGAAATGTTCAGAGCTAACCGATCCCCCCGATAGTTTGGTGTTTCCACCTTCCAGGGTGACATGACACCTGTGGCCTCTCAGGACGGACGTGACTCTATCGTTACTTTGTCTCCGCAGGAGGAACGCTCGACATTTAGGGGAGGACGAGGATCCGTTAACCCAGTGTGTCAGACAGGGAGGTGAGGATCAGATTCAACGCTTCACTTCTTTGGAATGTCACACACGACTAAAACAATGTGCATTGCCATCATTTCTTTATTTATCTGTCTTGTCTTCGTCTACTAAAACAACCTGCACTTATTTATCTCGGTCTCCTCTTGTCCGCACGATGTGACAAACGAACCGATCGGGTTTTAGATCAGCTGTTTGATTCAGATGATCAAGTGTGTAGGAGCAGGGTGACATTCACCCCACTGCTGCTGCTGCTGCGAACCAGCTCATCGTGCCCTTAAATTGTCCGACGCCACACAAATGTTCCCCGCAGCCTGGAAACGTTCAGTTTGGCTGTTTTCCTTGACGCTGCATACTTATTATTTCTGCGGGAGGTAAAAGTGTCAAGTTAAAGAATCCTCTTCCTGAAAACGATTCAAGAACTCAGCCGAATCAAAAGGAGACAAACTCAGATGTTTCATCTCCGTCTCTGATTTTATTTCAGCTGGGCTGCAGGTGGAGGCGGAGCAGAGGGTGATGATGGTTGCCGAGGGGAACAGCACGTACCTGGAGTGTCTGCCCCGGTCCAGACACGCTGCTGTCACATGGTACAAACAAGCCGGAGAGAACAGTCCGGAACTCAACCAGGTATCTAACTGTATGTCAGTGTAAACGTTCAGAGTCGGCCATCGAGTCAAACAAGAAGGATTCGTCCAGTGTCTGAGGTTCTAGTTCCAGTTTCGGCGCAACATAGTGGGTCGGAAAAACTGTTCCAGCATTCCTGTTGACAAGACATAAAACAGCTGTGTGTTCCAGTCGTTGAAATGGACCTGACAGATCATCAGTTCATCCTGATACGATGCTCGTCCCAAAGAATGAATCTTTTGAACAAACTGTACTGAATCACTCACTAAAAAGATTCGTTCGTGTCACAGTTGAGCTGAGTGCAGCAGTGAACAGGTGAACCTGATTCGTGGTTCGTTCCCTGCAAACGAGTCGACCGACACGACTCACCCACTGAAAACAGAACTGCTGTGCAGCGAGCTTACTGAGTGAATGAATCTTTTGGAGTTGTCATGAACCCTCAACACTCGTTCCTCTGACCTCTCTCTCCAGGTGCTGACAGGTGACCAGGTGGTGGTGATCGAACGTGGCGTCCTGATCCGGCGCGCCGAGCTGACTCATGGCGGCGTCTATCACTGTCAGGTGGAGGAACACGGCTACCACTGGACGGCTGTCACCGTCCGCCTCACCGTCTGGAGCCCCGCGGCCAGTCGCCTGCTCGCGTCCTCGTCCTATCAGAGCGCTGGAACGCAGCCGTGGTATGAAGACGTCATGGCGCTGATTCACCCGAGAAACCTTGGACAGCACTGCCGCGCCCTGGGATACCGCGCCCCGCGCAACCACCGTCGCCACAGCGACATCACGGCGGAACCCAAGAAGGACAAAGAACGGGCGGGGAGACACAAGCACGGGGGAGGAAGGGGGGGAGGAGGAGGAGGAGGAGGAGGAGGAGGAGGAAGAGCAGCAGGGAGGAAGAGCAGGAGCAAGCCGCAGCAGAGGGCGCCGAGGAGCGCTTGAACGTGTCGCTGAGCGGGAGTAGACACACACATCAACGTTAACACACACACACATACACGCACACACACACTTAACTTATACACTGAGACACACACATTGTATATACAGAGACTATGACAAGCGCATGCACCTATCTACCAACAAACCCCCCCCTCATCCTTCATCATAGACCAACCGAAGCACGGACGGCGAGGACGAGTCACCTTGTGAGGACTTTGAAGAAACAAGCAGAGAATGAAGGATGAGCGGCGCGTCCACATCACTCAGTCTGACTGATTACATGTCGTGACATTCGCAGGGTTTTGGAGAAAGTACGAGTCTCGTTCCAAACGCGTTTCGGAATTTTTCTCAGAACTGCCTGGAGGAGCCGTCTTGTGGTTTTGCAGTTTTTGCTCATTAAGTAGAAACCCCAGGAACAGCCCTTTTCATCACTGACAATCATCTCCCGAGCGGAGCAGATGTCGGCAGATTGATTGCGTCGCTCCAGGCAGAGGCTGGTGTCCATTCGTTTCTCAACGGCTGAAAATCATCTCGCGAAAAAAAAAAACCTGAAACATGTTTGACATATTCAGTCCATCGCATATGTTCCTGCAGGAAGCGCTTCCAGACTTTTCAAGGTGAAGTGCTTGAACTTCATCCGCAGACGGCTGCTGTGTTACTGGAGAGTGGGACCCGGTGGAGGTGGTGGAGGTTGTGTAGCAGGACGGCGCGTCTTTGAACGCAGACACGACTTCTTTGAGTTATTCATCATCGAAACTGCCTGCGCTGAAGATAATAAGCAGCGTGGGTCACGTTTCTGGGCGTTTTTTTTTTGCTCCTGTCAACTTATTATTCACTGCGACGTAAAATCCAGGACCTTCAGGACTCGTGACTGGAAGAACAACTCCACAACGTTTGTGCGGTGTAACACAATCAACAAAAGACTTCCACCGACCCCTGTGAACAGATGCTCTCATCGGAGACACAACACGTCACAGGATTTGATGTTTTTATTTTTGTTCACAATTCATGTCTGAAATAAAACGCATCCTGATAAAATGTCACAATTTGACGTTTAGATTTAGGTTGAACAGTTTAAAACCAATGGTGTTTAGTCGTCTGGCTGTGGAGGACCATGAGGTGAATCTGGTGATGTTGCTGAAATAATAATAATGTTAATAAGAATAAGGGTAATTCTCTCATAGTGGCCATGAAGCAGCACGCAGGACTCACAGTAAGATGTACATAATAAAGTCGTCTTTTCTGCAGTTTCCCTCCAACAGTTGAGCCACAGTGTTGTTGTACAGGTTGTACATGAGGAGGCCTCAAAGAGACAAACGGCCACCGTGATGACATCATCTACTGTCAGTCTGCTGCTGATGAACGTGTGACCTGACAGTAAATCTGTTGTGTCTCATCACCTCAGGAGGAATGTAGATTTGTTTAGTCTGGAGCAGATTTCAAAAGAAACCTCTGCATGAACACGGCCGACCGACCAGAGTCGTTTCTCATCGATCGTATTTAGCGTTGTTGCAAGTCAAACGTGTTTGCTTCTGCATCGGCTGTTATTTGTATTCTTGTCACGGCAGCGAGCTCAAAACAACTTAAAGACGCAACTGCAAAGACTTTCCAGCGTGGAGAAGAAAAGAAGGAGCTGGCTATGTAGTGAAGTGCAAACAGACTCTGTACAGAACCTGCATGTTTCTGTGACTGATCACTCACCGTTTCATTCACGACAGGACAGAAGCGCAGTAACATACTGCTGGTCCTGCAGCTCCAGCTGCTCATGAAATCTGGCTGTAAATGTTGAAACAGGCGCAATGTACAATAAAGACGTCTTTATTCTACTGTGTTGGAAGCAGAGGAAGTGCTAAACAGCACTGGCGTCAAGTGGACTCTGTGGTGTTTGAGTGACTTCATTGACCGTGGCAGTAACTTGTGATTTATTCGTAATGTTAAAAGTGTTAAAACCAACACAACAGTGTTCCACCTCTAATGAACGTTCTTCTTTGTGCTAATTTATTAGTTTCATCTGGAGTGTTTTGGGCTCATTAGGTCGCCTTCACGAAGCTCATTTATTGCTGTTGCCGATGTTTGTTTTTATATTGAGCAACTTCAAGCAAAAACATCAGATGGTCAGGATTTCATGAAAACTTGAATTGACGTCGGTCCACACAGGATTCTCTGTGAGATATGGTGGTTCTGGTCACATCTTCACAGATTAAAGTGGAATCAAGCAGTTTGCAATCCTGCAGGTAAATGAAAATACAGCTGATAGACGGATAGAGAGATAGATAGAGATAGAGAGATAGATACTTTTATTAATCTCCAAGAGAAATTCACAATTCCAAAAAAAAATGCAGGTAAAGTATTAAAATGTGGCAAAAGGTTCTGACCAAAAGTGTTTGTTTGCTCTGGTCTGAATCTTTTGATAAGTTTACAACAACGAAATTCAAGCACATGAAAATGCGTCACATCAAGCTGAAGTACGTTCTCTCAGTTTATACAGGAAGTTCCTGTGTCAGTTTACTAGGCGTTTCGGTGACATATAGTCGGATACCCCTATCATCTGAAAGAATACAAGACGCTATTCACAGCTCCACGTTTGTCCATGATTCATCTTTACACAAATGTTAGCTGACAGAGCTGTTAGTCTACAGTCTTTATCAGATGACATTTCAATGCTTCAATCGTGATACATAGCTCATAGCTTCTAGTCCTGTTGCGGTCCCGTAAGTGTTCTTACTTGGAGAACGGCACAAAAGTTCAACAAACGAACACCTAAGACTGATAAATATACTGTTGATAAATGATGTGTGTGTGTGTGTGTGTGTGTGTGTGTGTGTGTGTGTGTTTAGTTGGACCAAAGTGAGACAAACAGAAGTTTACATGTGATTCATTTAAATCTGCCAATGAAAGTCAATGTATTCAAAGATACTGTAATAATAATAACACACACACACACACACACACACACACACACACACACACACACACACACACACACACACACACAGACAGCCAACTTGGAACTAGCGGAGTCTGGAGGAAATTAACGTGGCCCAGCCTCTCGGCTTCGGCCACATTAAAGGGCAAACCAGTGCTGTTG
>CAAKHB010007497.1:267008-303318 GCA_901007665.1 Aeoliscus strigatus | reverse complement strand
TGACAAAACCTGTTTGAAGCGACAGACAGAGGCTAATCGTCATCGATGAGGGTGAATTAGTGCTTGAACATGAGTCATCAGCGCTCATGATGGTGATGACGGTTATGATAGAATAACTGTCATCAGCACTTGTCATCAGTCAAATTGTCAGAGACGTCGGAGACAACTCCTTCGATAAAAGCTCAGCGGAACAAGTCCAAAGCTGTAAGAGTCGCGAGCAGCGTTGAAGTCAGTCATCGGCAGACTAACGTTCTTGTGTCAGTATTCAGACCAACTCTTAGCAGAGTCTGAGAGTTACAACGAGACAGATTCATAGATCTCCAGCACTGAGTCATGTAGATGATCTTTGCTCTTCCATGTTCTCATGGTTAAACAATGACAGAGTTTATGGGATTAAAAGAAATGTGTGACTCTGCACTTCCATGTTCATCCATCCATCCATTCATCCATTCATTCATTCATTCATTCTGGTTCCGGGTCGCGGTGGTACCGGAGCCGACCCCAACGGACGAACGTCACGATTCACCCTGGGCGCGTCGCCAGCTCGTCAGGACCACATGAAGAACAGACAACCATTCCCACTCACATTCACACCTTGACCTTGGCATGATTTTGGAGGTGGGGGGAAGCCGGAGTACCCGGAGAGAACCCACACAGACACAGGGAGCGCGTGCACTGACCACCACCTCCACCACCCTGCGGTGTCATAGTGGATGAACATTGTTGAAGTGGTTGTCGTGGTAACGGCTCATGGTCTAACTGTGCCACGTCGTGTGTCACGTCTCCTGTGGTCAGGTCCCTCCATGTGGACCGTCCTCCTCACCAACCGTCTCTGACCAGCAGCTACGTCCACGGCACCTCCTGCTTCTCCCTGCTGCCGCTGACTGTGGGCCAGAGCCTGGACACCACAGTCCAGCGCTGGCCCGACCGCGAAGCTGTGGTCTTTCTGCAGGACGGCATTAGGAAAACCTTTGCACAATTTAAGACGGACGTGCATTCCTCTATTATCGTCCAAGGATCTTTCAAAGCTTTAACAGCATCATTAGCGTTATTAGAGGAATAAAATGTCTGCTTGTATATTATACTGCTCATTAAAACACTTAAATAGAGTAGAAGTCTACTTTATATACTGTATATATATATATATATGTACACACACGTACATATACCGTATATGTGTGTCTCTCGTTCTCCATCCTTCCATCTCCACCCAGGTTGACAGCGTGGCTGCAGGTCTCCTCGCTGTGGGCCTGAAGCGAGGTGAACGACTGGGCGTCTGGGGACCCAACACATACGAGTGGATCCTTTTCCAGTTTGCTTCAGCCAAGGCTGGAATCATACTGGTCAGTTGACCCCTGATACACACCTGATGGTGTGTATGGTGGAGATGGTGCCTGGGTGGATTGAAGCCCCCGCTGTCACATCTCTAAAGCGCTGTCTGAGTCAGACATACGTATTCACTCCAGTTCAACCGACTGTTGACGGTTGTCACTGCAGGTGTCATTGAATCCAGCCTACCAGGTGAAGGAGGTGGAGTTCACGTTGAAGAAGGTCAGTCTGAGGTCACAGTTACACGACAGTCCCTGAACCTGCTTGGACGTCGATTGTATCACTAGTCATTGCTTTCACACACATGGATTTTCTTTTTTATACGTCTTCCATCTTACACATTCAGACCAGCTCCTGATATGTATTTCTCCGTGTCCCACTCAGGTCCAGTGTAAAGCTGTGGTCTGTCCAACTCATTTTAAGAGCCAGAGGTTTTGTGAGATGCTCAGACAGATTTGCCCGGAGATCGACACCACACCAGCAGGCGCATTAAAGAGCTCACGGTACCGGGGGGGGGTAGACATACTAGAGGGGCTGTGAACAGACTAATCTACTTTTCTGGAATCCCTTTTGGTATTTATAGCCGTTTTTACACACGTCTGCTGTCACCAGTCTTGGCACAGACCGTGTATGCACTGACTGACCTTTTCCTAGGTTGCCAGACTTGCGTCTGGTGATTGTGACAGACAGCCGACAGCCAGGGACGCTGCACGTGAAGGACGTTATCGAAGCGGGGGAGAGTCGGCACCACAAAGAGCTGATGGACCTGCAGAGCAAACTGTCCTGTGATGACCCCATCAACATCCAGTTCACATCAGTGAGCGTCACTCTGTCCCCCTTCCACACATTCAGTGACACTGTGACACTGTGAAGTCCTTGTTTGTTCCAGGGTACTACTGGTAGACCAAAGGGAGCCACTCTTTCCCACCACAACATCGTGAACAATGCCTATTTCCTGGGTCTTCGAATGGGTTTCGGGCAGCGAGTAAGTCCACTTGTGTGTCTTCATCGGGAGGAAACACTGTAAAACGTAGATGATCTCACACTCCCGTTAGCCTCAGGTACGAGTGTGTGTGCCCGTACCGATGTACCACTGCTTCGGCTCTGTGCTCGGAGGGATGAGCATGGCTGTGCACGGTGTCTCGCTGGTGTTCCCGTCCTCTGCCTACGACAGCCGAGCAAACCTGGAGTCCATTCAGCAAGAAAAGTAACAGCCTCCAAATGTCTTTCAGACCTACAATAGGTTCCAAGTCCACCCTGTGTCTGACTGCATCTTTTCACAATGAAGGTGCAACTTTGTCTACGGCACCCCCACCATGTTCATTGACATGCTCAGCCAGGCAGACTTTCACAAGTATGATCTGTCATCAGCGGAAGCTGGTAAGAGAATCGAAGACTAATGAAACACCCATCGTTTGCATTCAACTGGTCGAGAAGGTTCTGCGCGTTTCTCCAGGGATCATGGGAGGGTCCTCGTGCCCTCCGGAGGTTAGAAGAAAAGTGATGACAGACATGAACATAAAAGAAATAATGGTCAGTGGTGACACGTCTGGAAGGGTTCACATCTCCTCCAGCATACAAGAACATGTGTGTTTGAACAGACAGGTTACGGAACCACTGAGAACAGTCCGATCACCTTCATGGGGTTCCCACAAGACAAAGAGGAGCTGAGGATGACTACCAGTGGATGCATCATGCCCCACACCGAGGTATGAACCATTTGTCACATCACCCTCGTCATCGGGAGTCAACGCTGTGACTAACAGCCGGTCTGTGTTTTATCAGGCCAAGGTAGTCGACCCGACAACGGGGGAGACCGTTCCTCTGGGGGCCACAGGAGAGCTGATGATCCGAGGAAGCTGTGTGATGCACGGGTACTGGGACGATCCGGAGAAGACCAACGAGGTCATTTCCCAAGACCGCTGGTACAGGACTGGGTAAGACAGAACGTCTGGAGCAGGTGTAGAAATAGAAAGGAGGAAACACCTGAGACTGTCCTGTGAACAGAGACATCGGCCGTCTGAACGGTCTGGGATACTGTCACATTAAAGGACGCATCAAGGATATGATCATCCGAGGAGGGGAGAACATCTACCCTGCAGAGATAGAGCAACTTCTCCTGACACATTCCAAAGTACAGGAGGTGCAGGTGAGACCCACAGCCACTGGAGGGCAGCAGAGGTACGTCATCAATAACTTGACCTCCAGAATGTGGTCGCCTCCCAGGTGGTTGGAGTGAAAGACGACAGACTGGGCGAGCAGGTGTGCGCTTGTGTCAAGTTAAGTGACGGCCAAACCTCCAGTGCAGAGGAGATAAGAGCGTTCTGCAAAGGACAGGTTGGTGGAGAGGAGACAACAGCTAACAGAGAGACCCCGTATGTGGACGGACGTTTGTCTTTTTCTAGATCTCTCACTTCAAGATCCCTCACCACGTGATCTTCACAGACAGCTACCCCCTGACAGGCTCTGGGAAGGTAAATGCCCCGAGACTGTCTGGATGGCTGAAGTGTCTGAACACACACTCAAACAGACATTTGTACTTTTCCAGGTCAAAAAGAACGAGCTAAAGGAAGCAATGGAAAAGAAATTAGGTCTTTAACTTTGTGGACCGATGGAAAAAGTCGGGAGACGGTGCAGTGGAAATGAAATGACTAGTTTCTTTGCCAAGAAGTGAACAGCAACTATATAATTTTCTGTGATCTGCTGCGTGTATTTCATGTTTGCCAAGACCACTATTTCACTCCTCATTCCATTATAATAAAAAGGACCTTGGGTCAACATTTTTTTTTTGTATTAAATTTCAATGGCGCTCATGTAACAAACTACAACGCATATTAATCATCTCAATCTTTATTTACTTAAACAATTCTGACAAACAGTTTGATTCGGACCACTGTGTGATAGCAAAACCCAACACATGCCGTACAGATTTGAAATAAATAGGACCTGAAAGCCAACCGTCAGTATGTACACGATTCTCTCCTTACAAGCTATGTACACTGACTGTAGAACACTTTGGTAACAGGCTCTCACTGCGGCCAAAACATCCTCTACTATGAAACAACAAAGACAAAAGATATTTGAAATGATGCTCCTGGATGTCAAATGAAGATTTGGACAAAGCTATCGGGCAGTCTGGGATGTAAATGACGTCCGGTCATGTTCACATTTTGTTGACTCTGAATTAACAACGAGTGAAACTGACTTCTCTTCTCTTGTGTTTGTGTGCGTTTTGGGGCCGACTGACCTTCCTGCTCCGTGAATGAACACTGCCACCATACCAGAGGTCAATTCGCCCGTCAGCAGATTTAAGAGCAAAACATCCGTAACGTTTAAAATAAGACACTCGACCGCAGCAAATCCTGTGAGGAGCCGTGAGTGTAAGTGCAGGTTTATCTCAGCAGACAGAACCAGCTGAAACATGTAGAATGATTCCGATTCATTAGGAACGCAAGGAAACACTGCTGCATGGCTTTGAACGATCAACATTCACTTCAGTCACTGCGTGGGGGTCCGGTCATTATCTCCCCCCCACCGACACCACATTATATCAGCACACATGCAAACAGAAAATAACATTTTAAAGCATAATGTGAGATAAATTAGTTCATATGAATATATCCCTTTTTAAATATAATACAACTGAAATTAGTTTAACTGTGCAATTTAAGTAAAAAAAAAAAAAAAAAAAGAGGTGGAGGTGAGGTCGGTTATGGACCCTCTGTCATAGCTGGAGCTGAAGATCAACATCTGGAAGGAGCAACACATTCATACCAGCACATGGCAGCACAGCTGTAGGCACACGCGAGTGTGTCGCAGGAACATTCTACATCTACTCACTCACTCATGCAGTAGGAGCAGCGACCTACACGCCTCTCCTGTGCACATCAAACTCAAAGATTCACACCACTCTCAGGCAGACGTACATCCAGTCCTTTCAAATGCCCTCTCACACACACACACACACACACACACTGTAGTGGTCGGTCAAGTGCCCTCTGTCCCCGCCCCCCCCCTCACACACTCAGAGGCAGCAGGCCCGGAGGAGCCACGGTGGACGTCATGGATGTCAAGGCGCTGGGGTCCAATCCATTAACCGTCCTACAAGACAATCTCAGTTAGAATAAATGTGGACCCAGACAGGGGCCCAGCGAGCTGTGGGACTGTGTAACACTTGGTGAACTCACGTCTTGTCAAAGTAAGTGGTATGTAGAGAGTGAGAGAATTTGGTGGCGTTGCCGTTGAGGAGCGTACTGTTGTCCAGGCCATAGTTCTTTCTTGCTGCTTGGTCTTTGGCAAAGTTCCTACAGGCGGCGAGTTTGGACTCCAACGCCTGGTGACAAGAGACACAAGCTGGGTTTAGCATCAAGGCGTTCTACCGTGTCTGAGGTCCACGGTCATATACATCCCAGGAAATTAGAACGTCACATGGTTCATTTATTTTTCAGTCAATCAGTTCTAAAAGTGACACATATCTTTACCTCTGCCAAGGAGGTTCTGGTTTTTTTTTGTATGAATTTTATTTTTATAAATGCTGACAATGGACCAGGACCAGATGATTAAATATCGGTCGTGTTCTGGAACCATCTGGATCCAGGAATCTGTTGAAGGATTCTTACTCATTGTGAGATAGGGACACTTTCAGGTCTAGACCTCCACTGTCTCTGTCCACAGAAAACACTCACTCCAACTTTTCTGAGGAGATCGCCGACAATGTTCAGCGCTGAGATCCGAGCAGAAGGCGTGAGGGCCGAGCTGCCACAGCCATTGGTCAGTGCTGAAACACAAGAGACGGAATCAGTTCACATAGATGTGGATTTCCTGTCTCCGGTGTTCAGTCCCAGTGAGATCAATGCTGACCTTTGGGGCTGATGAAGGGGTGCTCGGTGCTCTTCCCTACAGGCGTGGCTGGAAGGGACAGAGACGCTTGGACTGCAGAATCCATCTTGTCTATGTCTAAGGTGGGCGAGCTGGGCGCGGAGTTCCTGTCGCTCGTTCTTTTGCGGACCGCCAGCTCCTGTCTGAGGTCTGCGGAGGACAGTCGGACTCATGATGGACTCAGGACAGAGTTACTCTGGACGTTGGGTCTTTTCTTACCTCGGGCCTCGTCTTTCAGCCGCTGCACAGACACAAGAAGAGATTCCTTCTCGTCCAGTTCACTCTCCAGGAAGGCGTTTCTCTCGATGGCCTGGTTTAGACGAGCCTCAAAGTCCTCAAGGGACACTATTGTTGCCCTGCACAGAGTTCACGTGAATGCAGCCATTACTACCTTCAACTGGTATCATGCCGGTTTCGTTTCAAGTACTTCAGACGTGTCCCGTCACGTCTGTCTGATGCTGCATGCACATGGAATCAGGCAAACCGGATGTCGTTTTAGTGGATGACAGAAGGACGGCGGAACACTGGCGAGGCCGGGAGAGAAAACAGGTGACGACAGCAGCAGTGTTAAACTATTTTAAATTTACCATCCACCGCCACGGACCTGACGTACTTTCAGTTTGCGATACAAAACAGGATTTTACAGCAATATATGTATTGCTAAGATAATCAGACAAAATAATACATGAGTATATATTTGTATATTCTACTTTATTTACTGTAAATACGCCGTATATCACCATAGAAACGCATCACGTGGGTCCTGTTTTGCCATCGTGTAGTTCCCTCCATGGCAGAGATCCCCTCTCCATAAAATAAAACATAAGGGTGTAAGGAGCCGTTGAAGGCGTGGGGACCGTGTCCGGCTGACCTTTTGGCTCTCTCCAGGTCATCGTTGGCCTGCTCAAGCTCCCGGACGTATTTGTGGAGCTGCTCCTTGATGCTCCGAGTCTGGCCCAGGTCGTCCTCCAGCATAGAAATCTGTTTGTAACTCTGAGCATACTGCTGCTCCAGCTTGTCCTGGAGGAGACGTACACAGGGAACAGGAGACAAGGAATCAGAGAGAAAAACAGGACTTTTACAGAGCAGGGTGAAAGGAAAGTAGTTTGTAGGAAGCCGACTTTCTATTCTCTTCCTCTTTATCCTGCTATCCAATAAAGGAGAGCTGCAGGATTACAGACACCGACAAACGTCCACACAGACACTGGACGATGTCCCAGGGTGCAGATGACGTGTTAAGTAACCCCAGAGCTCAGTAGTACCTTGAGGTTGGCCACCTCATTCCTCAGCCTCTCATTCTCAGTTTGCAGGTCTCGCAGCCGGTGTTCGGCCTGCCCCAGCTGCGCCTCCAACTCAGCCTCCAACTCTCGGCTCCCCTCCTGGAACTCCTGCAGCTCCTCCTGGGCGTCATGGCAGCTAAATTGTCGAAAAACACATAGTGTCGGGGTCAGAATAAGTTCTTGTCACCTGACAGCCACCCTCTGCTTTTCAACACTGCAGGGCGACCAGCTGAATGCCCGTGGGTCAGAGCTCTCGAACCCTGTCTGGCTTTTGTCCTGCAAGGGGAGCCAGGCTCAGGCGTGTTCTCGTAGCTTTATCTCACAGCCCAAAATAACCCTGCATGAAAAGCCAGTCTGGTGTTTGCAGAGTTTTAACCTTCATTTCTGCCTTTGCCAAAGACAAAATAGTGTGCAGCTCAGCACTGTCGACTTAAGCATTCTATATATACACCCCTCTAAAGAGACAGCTGAACGGAGACAGTAGAAGGTTCACAAGTTGCTCAGAAAAACAGGCCTGCTGTCATGTGTCTTCAGCTGGGAATGAGGTTAAAGGTCAGGGGTGAAGAGAAAACGAGAGGGCGGTGGAACAGGATGAGGACATGGCTAAGAAACAGGATGTTATGTCCACAGTGTGGAGACCTCGCCCAGTTATTTTGGACCTTCTTCAGCATCGTGCTTGTAATTCACCGAAAGAGACCCCGATCTTTGCCTGATGTTCAGGGTGTGAACACACACACACACACACACACACACGGTGACTGTGGTTAATACTGTGATCAGGTGACCAGTGCTGGGATAATGGCTGCACAGTGGCTCCACACACCACTGGAATCCATGAATCAGTTGTTGTGCCTGGTCGTCCCACACATACCAGTGGCACAGAGGCTGCCTCATCAGCACGCTGGGCGCTAGAACGCCTGTTCAACAGTCCGTCCTCACCACATGAGCCTTTCAGTGATGAAAAGAGGCTTTTTAACGGTATGAGATCCAATATTGACAGTAATCTCCCTCAAGTTAAGTCACTAAGGGACTAAAAAAAGCATTGACTCTATGTGCGCCTGAGAAAATGTACCCACCTAACATGTGTGAGGCAAGAAACAGCTACCTAAATATATTTTTACATGACTTCCTGTTCTCCCCCTGTGCACCCACAGCAGGAATTTCTAGGAAACCACTGGGATTTTAACCCCCTTGTCGCTGTTTGACATGTTCTCTGAAGGAAAAGTGTCCTGCCGTGGTTCACCGACGACGGTCTCACACGTGTCTCCCTTTAAACAGTCAAACAAACTGGACGTTGCTGCCTGAGCCAGGAGCTGCCATTTGTGGGCATAGATCTCCACAAGCTTGACTGCTCCTTCGCCTTATAGAGCTGGATGAAGCCCTGCAGGCGTTCTATGCGTCAACAGAACAAACCACAAATCATCTGGTCAAAACTACATATTCAGCAATTTAACATCACTCTTATGGAAGTCTAATAAGTACCTTGAACTGAGGCCTTAGAAGTGTGAGATCTGATTTGGTTCAAAGTCCTTTTGAGACAGGACACAAAATAAACTGTGACACTCATTACATAACCACATGTACAGGACAGAGCTTGGTCAGCACGAGGCTTTGACAGAGGCAGAACATTATTAGAACATTACCTTTTCTTATATTTCAGCGCTTGGGACTTCCAGTAATCAACTTCTTCATCCTTTGACGAAAACTTGGGAATCATGTCTGTGTCCATGTCAGGGCACCCTGAGGATTAGACAAACATGTTTAGGCTCTTAGCACAGGCACTCATGAATCACTGAAACACCCACGGCTTCTGAGAAAGAAAAAAAAAAAAATCACCCTCAGCTTGGAAACAGTCTTGATAACCTGACTCTACTACTGTCAAAAGCCTAAATGTTATGAGCTCAGTGGCCTGTAAAAGTTGACCTGCTTCTTCTTCAAACGTCGCAGTTGAACTCATCAACACCACACCATGTTGTTAAAAGCAGCTAATGCCACATACATAGTTGCTCCTGAGCAATTAAACTCAGCCACACTTTGAAAAACAAAAACTACTGAACACATGTAAAAAGGGTTAGGGTTTTTTTTTTTTGGGGGGGGGGGGGGGGGGCACACAACACTCGTACTGAAGTGAATAAGGACATGATATGGAGAGGTCTGACAACCAGCAAAGGCATCACAGGAAACAATTTAGCAAGACTAAATAGGATCATGTACATGGGACTTCATAGTATTATGCAGTGATGAGCAGACTTCTGCGGGCCAAGAGGTTTGATTACTACTGAGACTGTTACTTTCTCGGTGAAGGCAATGATGGTCTAGACAGCGAGGCAGGGCCGCCTGCTTTTCCCTTTAAACATTCCTCAGAGATGGCGTCATCAACAATTTCTGTGTCCAGTCCCTCACGTGTCAGTATAACCGAGGACAACTGAAGGGTTGAAATTAACAAATAGTCCCAAGATAACAGAGCATTATCAAAGATAATTTTACATTAATACATTTTAGATATACGTTGTGGTTTTCATAACCAACTCTTTGGTTTACATTTGTTTTTGTGCTGTCCTGTGCTCAAACAAATTATTTATACAGTTGTTACAGTTCTCGAATGTAATTTAATTTAATTTAATTTAAGACAATTTTATCCCGCTGATTTAGTGGATCTGGATTTGTTACGATGCTGTCTATTGTTCTCTGTAGGTCTCCTGAAGCAAGAGGGAGGTGTTTCCATGGTGATCTATAGACCTGAAGAGGAGAAACACTCCTCCAAACAAAAATGGCACAAAGATGTGCCAGAATCCCCTGGATCAGAACAGGTTTATACTGTTTCAGTACTTGAATCTGTGTGTTGTGACACCAGGACAGGCAGGATGGGACCATCAGGAAATTCCTTTGCCACATTCTTGGTTCTACGTCCTCTTTTTCTGCACATGACCTGATGCTTTTCAATACTTTGTGTATGCACTTTGTGTGCATGTGAGGGGCATATTATTCTAACATTATAATTAGCGGATAATTAAAGATAATTGAATTGAGAAGGGTGTGGTGACAGAACACACATGACCTGCAGCTAAACCTTTTGACAGGTTAAGGTACAGTAAAGACAATTTGTCTGAGGGTGAACAAGCAAAAACAAATCAGTATTAGTTGCAGATTAATCAAGAATGCACTATTTGCTAAATCTAAGCAGGTTTTCAGTAAAGAACACAGTGAATTTGATCAGACCCTGTTAGCATATTCACCTTAAAGTGTCATTATCACTGTCATGTTGCTAATGGTTGGCTGGGAGCGCAGTAAAGAAGGTTAATATATCTCCTACGTCACATAGCACATCATAGCACATCATAGTACATCATAGCACATCATAGTACATGATTTAAAAAAGGAGCGAAAGGCGGCTAGCTTAGCAGCATATGACCAAACCCGAGGTCGACTCAATCACAGGACGTCGACTCCCAGCCGGTCAAACACAATATGGTCACAGTAAAAAAAAAACAGAACGGTACCTGCTCATGTCCAGTGGAAGTCCAACCGTGTTCTGTCGGCAGGTCACCTCTCAGTTTAGCGATATATCCAACGCCCTAACACACTGACACACACCCTCCCACCATTCCCGGGCACACAAGTGTCTAAGCTCAGCTGTGTTTAGGAAATTGCCAACGCGTCTCCCGGAACAAACGTGAAGTCTTGTTACGTACGTGATTACGTAATACGGCCTACGTCAGAGCAGGGCGGGGCTAAAGCTGAGAGCACCGACACACGCCGAAACTGGGGCTGAAAAAAAAGACATTCGCTGCCGTTGAATGTTTGTTTTAATTACGCAACCCGTTTCTTTTAACAGTTCTCTCGATATGTGGTGTTTCCTCTTTTTGTCTTTTAACTACAAATACATTAAAATAATATTGCAACCAGTTCCCGGCTTGAAGCAAAGGTCTGTCTGATTTATTATTGGAATAGTTTTCACAGCATGGACCACCAGATGGCGTATGACTTCCTCTGAATAAAACGCCCAGCAGTCAGACAACAAAACAGCGACCTTACTCTGCACCAGTCCTAGTTTGTCTGAAATAGATATGACCTGTATTACTTTTACTCTAACTATTACTTTTCAGTTACATTTCCACGTAAACCGACAGAAATCAAACCATCTTTAAACGTCATATGTGGATTCTGGTCATCAGTGAGCCTGAAAAGGGGAAATGTCTGATGGTTTTTCCTCATTTTCGATGAACAAACTCTGAATATTTACGGCACTAAATAGAAATGTAAATGGTCGTTGGTCGTTTTGTTAACAGTCTTTTTGTTATCCTGACCAACATCTATTGGAAGCACGTGTGTGTGTGTGTGCATTTGTGCACGTTTTCTTTCTGTACTGCTGCTGTAACTGCAATTATCCTTCAGGGATTAATAAAGTCTATCTATCTGGTGCCGTGGCCAAATCGAACTGTGCTTAGGGCCCCAAGAAGGTTTGGACCGGCTCTGCTGACATGTAAACCTGCTGGACGACTTGAGAGTTGTTTCTGCATCCAGTCAGTGTGCAGCCATGCTGCCACAGGTGGAGTTCCCTGCTCTTCAAGGCGCAGCTCTCGCCTCCACCCACAGCCAGCACTGAAGGACTTGAACACTTCACACAACAGGGTTGTTTCTTTGCATTCTCTATGGCTGTTTACGTGGACGACAGCCCAGAGGAGGCCTGTGAGTGTCCGGTGTGCTATGAGTGTCTGTCGGGAACAGAGAGGACTCTGAGCTGCGGACATGTGTTCTGCCACGACTGCCTGGTCAAAACTCTGGTCACCTTCAACCGCGATGGAAACATAAGGGAATCTATCGTTTGCCCCATCTGCAGACATCTGACATTCATCAGGAAACAGAAGGACGCGCTGGTGTCCTTGGCAGCAGGTAAGAACCCAGAAGGAGCCCAGACTCTGGAGGTGCCTCTGCCGCTGGAGCTCCAGGACGCACAGCGCTCCACCGGGAGCAGCTCACCGAGGGCCGGCAGCTGGGCGTCCCACTGCTTCAGGGGGATCTCCGAACGACTCCGCCGACAGAGGCTGATCAGCCCGAGTAACAACGCATCTCAGATCTTCGTCATCAGCGCTGAGGGGCGACCGATGGCGGAGGATGACGCGCTGAACGTGATGATGACTGTGGTTCAGGCGCAGCGCAGGCGGAGGAGCAGATTGTGCACAACCTCCAGATGCCTTCTTGTTTTGCTGTCAGCGTTTACCATTCTCGCACTGATAGCTGCGACATTACCCTGGGTTTTACTGGCATAGCCCGGTCTGGGTTGTGAAGTGCCAATGGAGGATGATGGAGTTCCGATGGAAAATCAAGTACAGATGGAGTCATTCTACTGGTAGTGCTGAGTGTGATGACGGAGACTCAGAGGAATCTAGAAACAGGTTTTTTTGTTTTTTTTTTTTTATCAAAGATTAAAGTTGCAGGAAACTCTTTTTATATTGTCCACACATGCTGACCCAAAATTCACTGTCAAAAAGTGCTGAAATCCAAGTAAATATTTGTTCCAAATTCACAAATCAGTACACACCCTTGTGGGAAAATGCAGTAAAACCATCTAACAATGCTTTGAAAGTCACTGCTGGGCCTCTCTGTTGTTGGATACACTGTCTCCAAGCAGCAGCCAACAACTTTGAGGGCTGTAAACTTCAGCAAAGAACATCAGGCATCAGGGGAAAAGGAGGAGACACATTTTACAGACGTGAACTTGGATTAGTGAGGGACACAAGTGAAATACCAAAGCCTCTCTCCTCCTAACATGAAGCATTTAACAGTTTTTAACACTTTCAGACATGAAGCGACTCGAGTAAAACCTGTAAACCGAGACACCTCTAAACTCTGTGAGAAATAATTGATGCTCCTGTGTCATTTAAAGAAAACAGTCTTGCAGGTGGAGATGAGCTGCGCCAGGCCTGCTCCTGAAAGAAGATACACTGCAGTACTGCAGCGTTGGATTACTGCTAAGGATCTGAGCCGAGAGAAAGGGTTCAGATCTTTCAATAGATAAGACAGTATGTGGTATAACTACTTGTTCAAATGTTCCTCTCGCACGTTAACTTGTGAAGAAAAGAGTAGAAAACTCAAGCGAGGTGTTGCGGCACATTACTCAGCACTGGGTGGAGCTTTAACAACAAATGACACACCAGAGTTCATAGAAAGTGCTCTGTCAGTGTACCACCATCCTGACAAACTCGAACATTCCGGGTTTCTTCCTGACAAGCCTTCAGCCATCTCGCCCGTCCAGTCCTGCAGGTTAAAGACTTGGAGACTTCGGGTATGAACCCACTGCTTCCTCACAGTGCACGAGGAGGATTTATTTTTACACAGAACAAATAAAATACCAATGCATGTTTTGGTGTTTTTTTTGTTTTGCTGGCATTTTCAACGATTTTCATCAGGGTCTCAGATATATCTGTGTATTCAATGTTCTCGCATGCCCAGAAAATGTTGATACGATTCGTCACATCATACTGTCACACAAGCCAACAGGGACGCTGGCAACATGCTCAGCAAATGACTGCAGCTGGAACTGTTTCTTTTCAAAGCGCCCGTGGACTCAGTTCAAGCAGTTTGGCACCACGACACATGCATCTGCTGCGTCACTGTGACCGCCTACAACACCTCAGCTGATGGATTTTGAGAATCTCTGTGCCGACATGTTCGCACAGACCCTGACTTCTGAGGACAAACATGGAAGGGACGCGTGCAGAGACACTCCTACTCTGATAATCCCAGTTATGATCAGCTATCAGCTTTCATCAACAATCTAATTGTGAATGACATACAGAGTACAAATGTTTGTCAATTAGGTGTTTTTGTCCCCATGTCAGCGAATGGACCTCAGTTACCTGTTCATGCATTTACAAAGCTAACGGTCAATGAAGGGATCGTAACGGTCACATTTCTCTGTCGGCATCATTAAAGTGCGAGTGCAGAGTGAGAAAATGTCAGTTTCGGTCTCAGTATTCACAGGTGACATCATCTTTAAAACATTTGTCTTTAAGGTGACTCTTCATGCACTGAAGCCTTGGTCGACCTCTCCGTCGCCAACACCCATCAACTGTTCAGCAAACAGAAAACAAACACGGGAACAAGTTGAGATTATTACAAATGTATAGTTTAATTTATATATATTATATTTCTGACATTCTGATAAGGATTGCAGGTAGGCTCCACAGTTTGAACTGTGTTTCACTTGATATGCTAAGCAGAGGAGGAAGGGGTGGGTACGGTGGGCTCGACAAGCAGCAGGTTTTGTTTGTACGCTAGAAGTGAAAGCAGAAGGAGGCAGTACATCGGCAGGCAACACCCACTCCTCTACCATATTGCTCAAAACCCAGCGCAGGACCCTTTTGTCATGATCCACATTCTCTGTCACCCCGACGGATCCCTTCATACAATCCCTAGAAAGACAGTGATTGACACAAAATGTGGATTATCAAAATACTATCGAGGCGCATGCAGGAATCTTTTTGAGAATTTTTTTTTGTTTGTCATAATTTAAAATCTTCCCGCACAAGATGTAAACAACTGAGTTTTACTTTAGCATTTGTGGTTGACGTGTTTGGTGAAACTCTGGCTCTTGATATCCCTTTAAAAAAAATACAGCAAACGTCGATTTACTGTCTGAAAATGATGACATTGTGCCTGGTGTGTTTCTTGGAGGTTGCACGTCTTCAGCAGCATGATTTCTCAACACCAATAACGAATATGAATGCATGCATTTCAGAGGCTCCAGCAGTAATACTGCCCTGTCCTACGGATAAGACATGCCAGCAGGCCCAAGTTAACCTCATCCAAATCCAAGCTCCGATTTTACCCTCATTTATTACAAAATCAGGTTTGAAATTTGAGTGCGTCACATTCAGTCAGCATACAGAGATCCCCCTGCCTCCTCTTAAACACCAGCACAGAAAATAAAATCCACCACATATCGATTACACCTGTCAGTTCCAAACAACCAGTGTGAGTGCACTTGCATTTGCCGTCAAATAATCATCACAATATAATCATCAACATCACCAAAATCTTCATAAGCATATCGACTGAGAAAAACACACCAAGGCATACCATAAATCACTTTTAGAGAGAGGTTAATAATCCAGATTTTTTTTTTCCAAGTAAACTCGCACACGTAACAGAAACAAAGAAAAACATTTGCGATAAAAATGAATGGCTTTTTTTTATGTACTTTTGGGATTCGCGACCACTGGACAGAGGTGGATCAGTAAAAACTGTAATTGCACTTTAATTGACAAGATGATGGTGACAAGACATTTGAAATGAAATCAAGATGGCGACACTGCAGCATCTGGATTAGATAAATGTCTACTTTACAGTCAAAGGACAAAGAAAGGCGATATTTAGAGAAATAAGCCGAATTTCACTTGCACAAACTTCACAGTTTTCTTATTCAAAGCAGTTAAAACAATCAGCAGGCCAGCAAGTCTATTTCCCGTTCCTCATTTCAGTTATCATTGTTGCAGGCCTGTGAGGTGAACCAAATCAAGAACATCAACATTTTGCCAACTTATGTCGTGTTCACTTTTGTATTTGTTGGTTATGTCATTCCCAAATCAACTACAATTATTGTCACCATAATATTATCATATATCAAAAAGGGTTCTGTTTGATAGTAAAGGACGCTGACCCCGGTCTTCCTAAATCTGATCAGCGTTGGGACACTACTCTGTTGTTGTTGTTGTTGTTGTTGTTGTACCACAAACCCCACAAGAGTGAGTTCGACCAAAATTGATATAGCATGAAAATGTTTTTGTGTTTTTTTTTTACTACTGCAGCATCGTTGTTCTCTGGTGGTACATGTGAAACAGTAAACCTGTGCAGGGACAAAAATAACATCAAACTTTTAATAATTACATTTTCTACACATGATAAATATCAGCACATGTATTATTCCTGTTATATATCTTAAAGATATGCATTTTACATAGAGCTTTCCTTTCAGATTTATATACATCTAATTATATACAGGCTTTGTATTTACACTAGGGGTCAAAGGTCACTGAACCTGAAGCACTTAAACAAGAGATAGAACATACAAAACCTAAAGGCAGTGTCGTCATCCATTCATTATTATCAAACTCGAACAGCACATGGGTGGTCCGAATTCACTGTCCAACAACAACAATGGCAAAAAAGAAAATCACGCGCACAAATTAAGTCACTGCCATTCACAGGTCCTCCGTCTGAAGCTGTAGTCATGCAAACACATCATGATGCTGTCTTCATCCACATCTGGCAAACAGAAACAGTTCAGAAAATTCAATTTGCAACAACATTCTTCTCATACTGTGCTGGTACGAAGTTTTACCTGTATATAAATACAAGTTAAAGAACTATAGTATCGTAATGTGTGATTATATGGAGTCGGAACTATGGGGGACACAACGATAATAAACCTGCTTTAAATGATTCATCCTGCATGAAAAACCTGTCTGCAGGGCTCTGCATAATTCTAATGTGCACAAAGCTTCAATACCCTGTGAGCGATATAACCAGATGACTCTGATCTCACGCCATTTCACCATGACGGTGCACCAAACTATGTCGGGCTTTCCCGATTTCCACAAAAAATATACACCTTGTGAATATCCTGTCGCAAATTATGTGCATGTTCTAATAAGGCAAAAAATAAATAAAGTCACAAAATACAGGCCACTGCAACAATGTAAAGCAAAAAAAAAAAAAATACTCATCTATATTTCAGTATTCCCTCTAGAAGGCAACTGTTCCTCCACTATGGCATTTTGGTGTTTTTTGTTGTTGTTGTTGTTGTAGTCACATGTTAGTGAGCTTTGATTGTAGCTTGTAGCAGATATGGTGAAGGGTGCGAGTCCTGGATTCAGGTGGGCATTGTCGAGGCCAACTGGTGTTTCCATCAGGTCTTAGCGGTGACAGTAAAGAGTATGTACAGCCATAGGGGTATTGCTTAGCTGTGATGCCTTAGGGTCATAAAGTGGTACTCTGCTGCTCCTCCTCAGGCACAGTATCCCCCTCTGGAGAGTCTGTCACTGCCCGGGACCTCCTGCAGGGGGCACCGCTGAACTCATCGATGAGGCTGTCCAGATTGACATTGATGGAGGGGATTTCATAATTGAAGATATCTAATGGTGAGCATGGCGGGAGAGGTGATGAGCAGAATGGTGGGGGATGGTGAGTAAGAGAAGACGGAGAAGAGGGCATTTGATGATGATGATGATGATGATGAGGTGTAAAAACGAAAGAGAGCAGAAATAATATTAATCTTTTAGGGTCTGAACTCATGGTACGTGACAAATGATCTCTACCCTGATTGAAAATTCCGTACATGAGCTTCACATTCTGCACAGAGTGTGTTTCTAGTTAGTGTGTCACAGCTTTTTTTGTGTCTTTTGAGACAACGACAACAGATAATTTGTTACAAAAACAGGTCAAAATGATAGCACAATGACACATTACTGTACGCTATTACAACAATGGTCAGGTAAACCAACACAGAGGCAACAAGATGTGTGTAGGACTCGGAAAAAATGGCACCAAGGCACCAAGAGGGCTTGGAGTAACGATGGAATCTCATGAGTACCAGCTATTTGACCTAGAGATTCTAAAGCGCTGCTGCGTTTTCTTTCTTTTACAAAACAGCAGGTCCGAGCAGAGAATCCTGTGTAGGAATGAGATGGAGCGTGGCAGTGTAGTAAAAAGGGAGCAGAGGTTATAAAAAGCGATGAAACTGCCACAGGAGGAGTGGGGGGTACCTGTTGCCCCCCCCGTACCGGTGGCAGGGGTATTAGAGGGGAGATGTCTGCTGGCAAATAGGGCTGGGAATGGTTAAAAAAAGGAGGGGGCTTTAGGATGGACCTTTGTAAGCGTCTGCAATGTGAGCGCAGTGTGGTGCGCTCTGGGAAGTCCTTGAGCCATGCATTGTCATGCACAGAGACAATCATGTTGCCCCACTGAGGGGGAATACGGGGATGCTCGGATTGAAAGCTACATGTCGGCATGTTGGACGCAGGCTGCAGGAGACCCCAGAGGCAGCCACAACACGAGGCCAGGCAGTGAGATGGAGCGCATGGGGCGTGGGCGGTCTGGCTTACCCTAAAAGTCCCCCTCACACTTAGCCCACACTGAATCCCCTGGCCTCACACAGCTGCAAGGTACACAATAGTAGCAGGGGAACAAGAGAATGATAAATATAATAAAATGACAGGACGATAGGTATATATAGACAGAACACCTCATCATCACAACATCACACTGCAGATATATTGTGAGGCCTCTTGTCTGACTGGGTTTCCACGCCTGCAACGCACTGAGAGAGACTGCACCGGCGTGGACTGTGTGAGCCTACCGCTGCTGACGGAGGGCAACACAGAAAAACAGAGAGCACATGATGAATCTAATGGTGACTCCCATACAAGCAGGACGAGCTATGCTTCTCTGATGTTTCCATACTCTACCCAGAAACATCATCACATAACACAAGCAATGAATACGTCGGGCGGGGAATTTGCTCGCAGTTTTTCCAGGCATCTATGTCTCGAAGGCAACTTCTACTCGATCGGACACTGGTTTGGGAACATTGGATAAGAAAAGGACAGGTGTGTTTTGTACAGCTACAGTGATAAGTCCTACAGAGTCCTACACCCGTCCACCGTCTCCATTGGACAGAGCCACAGCGAGTCTGAGAGAGGGCCGCTGCAGCCCCATCTGAGGTGGTGGCGGGGGTGTTGTTGCCAACTGCTGATGTTTACCTGTAGACATGCTCTCCCCAGGAGACAGTCCATCCAGTAGACCCTGCTCCAGGGGCTGGGGAACTGGGGCCGGGCCAGTGAGCCCCGAGGGGGCTGTGGGCGGCTGAGGAGGGGGCAGGCTGGGTCTCTGCCTCGGCTTAGGCGCCGGCCGCGACTTGGTGAGCGTTCCGGTCAGAGAGGGCGGGGACGAAAGGGAGTGAGGTGCCCCCAGTGGGGTCTGCCCAGGGGAGGGAGGGGGCACTTGCCCAGGACTGCAGGCCAGTCCGTACGGGGAGGGGGTGCTAGGAGGAGTGGGAGACAGGCTGACTGGTGACGGCTGACCTGTTGATTGGTCGGACATCCCACCAGACTGGCCGTACGGGACCTTGGGGGGCACAGGGGCCAACTTCTTGGAACCTGAAAAACAACATACCGGTGTCACGTGACTGTCACTGTTGAACCTCCTAAATATTCACAGGAGAACGTAGTAACACCAGTGTGGGCGGGCTGACCTTTACGCAGCGTGTGTGGACTGTGCTCTGTGGAGTGGGGGGACTGACTGCTGCTCTGAGGACTACTGCTGGGGGGGACTGTTGGACCTGCCACCTGGATGGCTTTGTGTCCAATTACAGGGGAGAGTTCTTTACTCTTCAGTGAACTGAAAAAGACAGACATTGATATGCATGTGTGTATTAGAGGTATCAGTCAAGTGTTCCTTACACCTGATATTGAATTGTACCACCACCACCACCACTTACACTGCAGCTACTGTTTGTCAGGTTTGTTCAAACATCAGAGCATCACATCTGGCACTTGCACTCAGATATTGACAAAAAGTATTCTATCTGCAGAATAGGCGTGACAAAATATAACATTTTAATCCAGAGGAACTTCACTTTTGGAGCTTAACGATCCAGGCGAAAGGGGGTCGTCTGGATGGAAAACACCAACACGCTGTACTTATGTCACCTGAGCAACAACATAAAAGTAGCAGCCATAATAAACAGACAACACTTGCTGTGTTCAGCTATGTACATGACAGAGAGAAGATGCACAGGAAAAAGAGCAGACGTCATGTAACAGAAGAGTCATTCTCGTCAAACAGTCTTGTGGAAGTTGCAAATAGAAGACTTGACTCATCTGAACTCATGCCCACAAAGACCCATCATATAGTCGACACAAACAACAACTAATTAAATGCAGTTTCCTGTCGTCAGTTTGAGCCGTGTGTCCCCGATGAATCAACCACCATCCACATGGGGAGTCATGGAGAGGAAAGCCCTATCAAGCGAGCATATTGTGAGTGCTGACAAACAATCGTTATAATGATTCACACTCCGCCGACGACGTGAGTCAGGAAACACAGCCACTCCACAAACTCAGGTTTTTCTATTCCCATGATGTTTCACCCAGAAACACGTACTGAAAAAATGCAAATTATAGAATCAATACATTTGAAATCTTTTTGATAGCCACACGCATCAATGCCCATGGATTTAGCCAGTAGGTGCATCAAAACAACAGCCGGTACGACATCCTTTGTTGCTAGGCAACCCCTCTGAGAGGCCTCCTTTGACAACCTGAATGTTATATAATCTGAGGTATATAATTTGAAGGGTGAGGAAAAAAATAAAGGCAAAAGAGAAGATAAGAGCCAGCGACCTACAGGAGAGGAGCGATACAGGCGGCCGTTCGCCATGGGTGTGTAATATTTACCTAGTCAGCCTCGGGGGGGGTCCTCTCTCTCTGGCACATGGACAGGCAGCCCACGGCGGGGGCGGGGGCGCGGAGGAAGGGAGGCTAGGGGGGTTGCCGAGGGACTGGTCATGGCGGGTTAGTACCAAGGGCGTTTTAATGTAGAGTGGTGAAGCGTTAATATCTGGTGGGGGGGCATGCGACCCGTCACCAGGCGGGCTGTGTTTGGAGAAGTGCAGACAGCTGGGTTTGGGATTTGAATTGATGTCAAGTGACGAGGAGGAGGAAGAAGAGGAGGAGGAAGGTGGCGGGGCAGGGGGAGTGAAGCCAGACCAGCGCAGTGGGGGCGGTGGGGAGGCTGGGGGCTGGGACTCTGGTCCCGGTGCCACAGGGCGAGCGCAGGGAGGGGGTTTGGGATAGAAGTGGTGATGGGCAGTGTGGCACAGGGAGGTTGGATAAGGGGGAGGTGGCCGGTCCTCCCCTGGGGGTGGGTGGGCATGAGAGGTGTCCAGCCGAATGGGCGACACGTTGTCTGAGCTGTAGATATTAAGAGAATAGACAGCACAAAGACACAGCTCGAATGACTGAACAGGGAGACGCACCGGAGCGGTAGACGAAAGGCTGTTTTGATGGAGTTAGTCGGTCGGCGACCAAATCAAGAAGGAAAAAAAGGAGAAAGAAACGTTGTCTTATAGGTGGGGTGGTGGTGGTGGTGGGGGGGGGGGCACCAAGCTTTGCACACACGCCAGCTTAGTGCAAATACATAGACAAGCACAAAAAATAGCAAAGGAAAGAAGTTGTATTGCCAAAGGAAAAGAACAGAGTGTGTACGACTCCTTCTGTGATCAGCTTGTGTCTGCACACTGCATGGAGCTGTGAGGAGCCAAAGGGCTGGGGTGCACCGCTATGAGGCTTATCTCATGGTTCAACGTGTCCATCCGGCTGCATATCGTAACCCTATCTGCTCTAATCCTAAATGACTTGCTTACATTTACAGGTCCTTCAGTCAGCCCAGGGCAGTGTGGAACAGACACAAAACCCTTTCATTGGCTGAAAGAGCCACAGGAGAGGAGGGGAAAGCCAGCCAAGCCAGAAGCCATATTTTCTCTCATCTGCCACACAGGCAGTTCTAGCAACCGTGAGGTGATTATTCATGTGTTAAGGTGTGATAATCATACCATACGGAAAGAAATGGTGAAACAGTGTCAACAGAAAAAAGATATTAATCAAAAACCAAAGCTGAGGAAGCAAAGCCACAGTGACAGGATACCGTTAACGTTAGCATGCTTGCAAAGGACAAAACATCTACATTTACACTTTCATCACGTCATATGATGCCATTAACCTTTTTAAGAATTTCACCCACAGTGGCATCAACCTGATAAACCACAATCAGAACTAAAGAAAAGTGTGAGGAAACATAATATTAACAGATTGGATGAGGGCGGTGGGTGATGAAGCGTTCATTAAAAACATTGCAAATGAATGCGAGTAGGAATAACACAGCAGAGGATCGCGCAGAGCTGAGAAAGTTGATGATGGTGATGATGGTGGTGATGACAGTGACTGGATCAGTGAAGACTGTGACTTACCCAAACCTTTCTCCGAGAGGTGGTGTGGCAGACGGGGAGACAGCGAATTCTCCAGGCTGCTCAGGGATGAGAGTGTCCGCGGGAGAGCCGGGGCCCTGCAGACCCGGAGGGGTGGAGGAGGCCTTGCGAGTCAGTGTGGATGAGCCCTTCCGAGACACCCAGGAGGTATCCATAACCCGGACGCCCATACTGGAGCCAACACATATTCAAAGTGATAAGTAACAATGTAAAAGTGGTGAGGGGAGTTCGTAAGGAGAGTGGGGGAGAGTGGGGGAAAAAGATACAGTACCTTTGTATTTTCCTAATGCTGCATTAGTAGGGGAAAGAGAGGCAAAGAGGATCGGATGTCAGAAGAGATCCACACTTGGTTACACACTTAAAGCGGACAGTCACAGAACATGTTTGGGTACACGTCTCTAATGCAAGATGAAGGGAAACGAAAATACAGTGCATTATATACTATAAATGACTAGATGTGACAGGAAGGAATGAGGTCAGAGGTCAAAGGATGTCCAGCTGAATAATCAGTGTGCAACTGAGCACTGAGCAATTCCTCTGCATTGATAAAAGCTTTCACTCCACATGGGTTTGACATCAGTGTTCTGGGTTTCAATGATGCGCTTTGGTGAGGACATGGTTTCTATATTTGTCAGTCATTTTCCAGAAGGCTGGATGAATGACTCAGGCCCACTGACATCATGGCCAGACTGAGCTGGGTGTGGTAGGATGCAGTGCTGATTGTCTGAAAAAGAGTACATTTTGAGAAAAGGAGGCATCAAGCAGCCCTCCATCAGAGCTTGTTACTATGGAAACAGGGCATTTCAGCCACATGTATTCATATGGCTCGAGTTTGCAGCTCCTGATGAAAATGGATGCAGGAATTGTTGGCAAGAGATCAATATCTCTATGTGGCTTACAAAGGCTATGGAACACAAACTGTAGATTGCAGTATGTGGCAATAGTACACAGAAGTCAGATGCTCTGCTCAAACATAAGAATTCAATATCAGCTGCCTGAGAGGAGGCGTGGGTGGAAGGAGACACAAATGGAGAGAGAGAGAGAGACAGAGACAGAGAGAGAGAGAGAGAGAGAGAGAGAGAGAGAGAGAGCGGGAGGGAGAGAGAGGTGGGCAGGAAACAGCCTTGGCTCGGCTTGGCCTCGTACCCATCCTTCTTGTAAAACTCCAGCATCATGTTGTCCGTGGCAACGCTCAGTGGGCGTCGGCTCTGGTCGTGCTGCTGTTTGTGATCGGATTGGTCCATGTCAGGTGAAGGCATGGAGCTGTAGTTGGAGTTGTGGTTGGTGTGGACTGGGCTGCCATAGCTACCTGTCAAATTGAATTCAATCTCTGCCGGAGGAGCAGAAGCAGCATCAGCATACGATACATTTTATTACAACGTACTACCAGTAGCAGATAGGTGGGGTCCTACTCTCTGGTTTCAATACATTTTTAGTAATATTTCTTCTTCTTCTTCTTATTGCTTCATACAACATTTATGGTATTATTACTCCACGCCATATGCGTGTTTTGTTATGACTCTGTATTATTTTAGTGTATTTGTTATTTGGGTCTCGCATTTGTAAAACGTCTTCCTATTCATGTCAGCTGAGCAGAGAATTAAACAAACAAACAAAAGACATGTGCATGGCCTCTATTGCTGTTTGTACATCGAGTCTGCATTCGAGTCAGTGCTTTATTTTTTTTAAAAAGTCAATTTTTTCCACACTTTCACAAAATGTGTTTGTATCTTCCTCCATTGTAACCGACATAAATCCCACAATTCAATATATGTAAATGTTCCCCAGCCCAACTACTGTATTACATACATCATATGAGATTCCCACCTCCAGGGAAGAACCAGTCAGCATGCTGGATGATCGGCTCTATGATGCCAACAATCTGTAAGGACAGGGTGGTCATCATCTCCGTCATGTTCCTGCACAGAAGAACAAACCCTGTTAGGAAGTCATTTGGAGCAAAGAGAACCATTGTGTGAAGAATACTTACGGTTCCGTGTGCGTCCAGAGCAAATTCGGGCCCAGGACGATCGCCATGTTACCAGGTGTCATCTTGTTTGCGTCCTGATAGTCACTCAGCTTGGCTAAGAATTTGATTAGATATCTGTAGTGTTACAATAAAAGAGAGTATCACAGAACCTATTCATACTCTGCAAATTGATATTTGTCATTTGTCCTTTTCAAGAGATGGACGTCTCCCACAGCGCAAAGATTATGTCAAACCTCCTGCTTTCTTCAAACCAGACATTTGCCTTTTAGCAGGCTGCAGTTTGTCCACAGGGTGGAGCTGCTCCATCACAGAATAGTTCTACACATCTGCAGCTGAGAGGGAATCTAGTGAAAACAGCAGCATGTGATCTTTAATGCTACAGGCGATGAGCGAAAGAATTTTAATTGTCATCGTCAATTACGCAGTCGAACCCAGTGTTGCTGTTATTATTCCTGCCTGAAGGTGGCGTTGTTTGAAACTAGGAGGCGGAACTGATCACACTCAGGTCAAATGGATAATGATATCTCTCCTGCTCAAATTACAATTTTTTTGTGAATTTGCGGTAGTTTTTCTACTGATGTTGTTTTTCGCTGCCAGTGAAATAGCTTTAAGATTTACCATCCTCTTTTTTTTGTTGTTGTTGTTGTTTTTATTTTGAAAAAGGAATGCTGTGGACATCTTATTTTATTCTATTAGTAGCAGGACAGAAGTGTGGTAACAAATGATGGACAAAAGGTGACTGACCTGAAATTGTTCAAATTATCAGTTGGGAGTTTTTCACATGCTGCCATTAATGCTTGTAGTCTCTTGTCCATATCCTGAACGCTGGAACAAAAGGATAATGATAATAATAATTATAATTATAATGATAATGATCATTTTTATTTTCATTTTAAATGTCAACATTCCTCACTAAAGCCTGTTTGTACAACTATTTTCTGTCATCTGAGCCTGTGGCGTGATTCAAGACAAAGCTTTTAAGAAGAAAAGTGTAACTCACTTGGACGCCTGAATCCATTCATCATAAAGTTCAGTGGTCATCAGTGGCTCTGGGAGCTCTCGGAGGTATGATTTTAGTGCCCCTGTGGGTGAGAAGCAGTGAGAGAGCTGGGTTGTGTTGAGGCCGTGCCCCATATTTGCACTCCACTCCACTGGGCCCCTGCAGCTGCTGCATCTGCCACACTCCGATTTTATGCTAATGTGAAATGGACAGCGATATCCGAACTGAGAGCTTTCGGTCCAAAATCAATCTAAAAACCAATCAAATTTCCAACTGATAATAACAGTTTAGCATTTCCTTCCTCATGTACGTTGAGTATTGGTTGTTGCTATAGATACAGGGATTGAACTTGGCATTTGTGTGGGTGCCAATCACCTGCAATGGCATGCGGGTCAGAGGAGTACTCCTGCACGTCTAAAACTCCACAGTCCAAAGACGCCTTCAGCTTCTTCAGCTTTGAGGCTGACGGAGCGACTCTGAAGAGGCCCTGAAGCAAAGAGGACACAGGGAGCACGTCATCGAGTGTGACAACCAGACAACCACACCAGTGAAATGTAGCATACTAGTAATCGTATTCATTGTTGTGCCTTTGGTTGATGATAAAATCATGGCGCTGGATGATTTATTTTCACAGGGGATATGTGGGTTAAGGAGGAAATCATTTCATTTTGGGGAAAAGCTGTTTAAAAATAAAAAAAAGAGCAGCTCCCTGTTAACAGGATTACAGAAAAACTAGCCAACTCCCAATGGAGGCTTACTGTAAAAGCCGTCACGGCACCTCCCGCAGTTCAAAACAACACTGGCAAATCTAGTTACTTCCTGCAGAAATCCTGATGGCACTTCAGACTTCAGTTCACGTGGCAGCCGACGGAAATAAAAACTGAAAATGTATTCTGTGACTATCTTCCTTTACGTGAGCCTTTGACATGAATTCACGGCACAGCTGCTGTTATGTTGGACAGCGCTGCATCTGGGGAGTGACTGGCTGATTAACATGGAGTGTTAATAGAAAATAAAATATCAAGACTTTTATGGAAAACATTCACATGGAATGGAATGTGCAGTTAATAAGTTTGGACTACTGGTCTTGGCGAAGGTCTATGCGTCTCCATAATTTTGATGTAGATGGCAGGAAGATGGCAGTGGACATACAGTATGTTGAGAATAAGACATGTCTTTGCTGTCTAGCAGTATGAGCCTGCACCAGAAAACCGGTGTGTCTCTCTGTGCGTCTACCTCCTCTTGCATGCCGCACTCTAACAGCATGGTGACGCAGGCTTCGATGGGGAAGGCGATCTCTCTCCCACTAATATTCAGATGTTCCTCCAGAGACTTGCCAAACGATGGCTTTTCCACCCACGCCTCTGCAACACAAACCAATCGACAGAATCACTTGACTTTGGGAAAATGACTCAATATAAAAGTCTGAGACAATATTTGTGTATCCAGTCGTACCAGGTACAAATGATACACCTCTGTTCAGATTCTACATGAGAAGTCTGATTTGCTGTTACTTGAATGTGAAGGTGGATAATTACAGCTTAATGAGAGTTATGTGACTACAGTTACTTGTCATCTTAATATTGCCTGTGGTGCAGAACTGGAGCGGATCTTTGCATACACACATTGCATGACTGACCTTGGTGAGCTTTAATCTGGGGCAGGACACTGTGGAGAATCTCTAATGACTTCCTGTGATACTCTGCCTGCGTCTCTATCAGCTGTGGACAGGGACAGCAGGAGGCGCCGACACAAAAGCAAACAGTTTGAGAAAATGGTCAAATATAATCAGTGTTATGAGATTATCTGTAAGAAATATGGCTAGTTATTAGAGAAAGAAAACAATCCGCAGGGAGAAACAAAGCTAAGACAGTGTTTCTCCACTGGGATTAGAGCCTTGAAACGACTATATACTTACTGCCTGGAAGTAATTTGCATAGTCTATTTCTTTGGCCACAAAGCTGTACATATCTGCTGATAATTGATCCTGCAACAAATAAAACAGAGTAAAGCTGTTTAAAAACCCCAACATCATCCTGGGAGGGATCAGACACGGAGAGTGTCATGTAGCAGTGTCTCACCCGACAAATCTCCATCCGATTGGCTGCCTCCTCCATCTCCTCTCTGAGGGACTCTGACTTGGCGCCGGGCTGCAGAGTGTTTGGGTGACTGGATGACTTGGACGACTGCTGAAATCTGTGGGTGCGAGGTGGAAAGAGAAACTGCATAAAATACAAGATTAGTTTCTTTGCTTTCTGTTTGACAAATGAATCATTTTTGCACCTTGTCCGCGCCGAATCCATGTCCAGGACAAGTTTAGCTAAGTGCTTTCTTTGTTTCTGTATGTTGGGAATATCCACCTGCAAAAGAGAACGTGGAATGCAGGATCTGCAAAAGAGAAATCCAGCATCCAATCTCAGCAAATGTTTTGATTGGTGTCAGCTCACTTCAGCGAGTACGTAGAGAGGCTCCACAACGTCTCTCTCTATCTGGAACTCAAACTGGATGAGCTCCTGGGCCAACTTCTCCTCTGTCTCCCCACACAGCTTCAGCATCTTCCTGTTTGGTGAAAGTCAAAGACAATCTAATGAAAATGACATGCACATAGGAGCAAGAAAGACAAGGACAGAGTCCTAAATTCTAGAATTAAGGACGTGTGTGTGTCTGTGTCTGTCAGTGAGGGATGTGCAGCTGTGGTGACACACCCCAGGAGAGAGTCATCCCCCAACACTGCAGCTCCCTCCACCATACACTGCGCCAGGATGGTGAGTGGTAGCTTTTTCTGACAGGAGAGAAAGAATACGACACAGCGTGTGAGCGTCTTTTGATCTTTTGTTGCACAGATTCCGTTTGCATCCGTCCTCTGTGTCAGCGATGGACGCAGGTACTCACGGACGGGGACTTGACGGACCTCTTCTCCATGTCGGCGCCCTGCTGACCCTGCAGGCAGGCAGTCAGCTTCTTGTGAGTGCTGTGTGTCACCTGTTTGACCAAATCCAGACGCTTCTCCACCTGGAACGCACACACACACACACACATACACATTCAAAACAAATCACTTACTGCTGATGTTTATTCCGTCGCCATAAATCTATGTCATTCTCATCAACCCGTTACAGTCAGATCTGTATAAACAGTGAGCATCACGAGAGCACCGCAATTCATATCGATTGTGTATGTATATACATTTACAATCGCCCCCTGGTGGCTGATCGAATTACAGCACTGTTGCCTCAGCAAGAAGGACCCTGATTCGCTTCCTGGCCTGAGATCTTTCAGTGTGGAGTTTACATGCTCTCCCCATGTCTGCGTGGGTTCTCTCCGGGTACTCCAGCTTCCTCCCACTTCCAAAAGCATGCTGAGGTTACTTGGTCACTCTTTGGTCACTAAATTGTCCGTATTGTCAAGATATCGCCCCGCTCCTACTCCCTTGACCTGAACCTAACCTCTCCACCCCACTCCAAGCAGTCATTTTCAACTTTAAACTCAACATTGTTGATCTGTAGAAGACTGAAACGTTTCAAGGATAATCAGCTGTGGTTTACATATAGTTTGAGGAGCACACACACACACACACATCCACCTTCTCACATTCCAAATGTGCAGCTCACCTGTAGAAGATCGTCACTTAACACCTCTGTTTTCTCTGCCCTGGAAAGACAGAAGTTTAAACATGTTAATGTACAGCATCATTTGCTGAGAAATAATTAGTGTGTTAATTAGCTTAAGACTCCACACATGCACTCACACACACACACACACACATCCTTCATTTAGCAGCTCTCACCATTCCTGTGATACAGTTCTGAGACAGGTGAGAAGGAATGAAACATGTCACATCACATGTCTTCCATATTCATTTAAAAAAAATGTGGAAGTGGAAATCACACTCCAGCACATGAATAACAAATAGTCTGAACAAGAACAAACAAATAAAGCTGCTTCCTCACTAAGTGTCATTCAGATGTCATGGTTCTGAAGATCACCGATAAGGCAAAGGAGGAGATGGTTGGCGCTCACAGATCACTGTATCACAGTTCTTCATAATCCACAGCAGCAGAAAGCAAACAGATGTGTCTGAGCCCTCGGCCCTCCTCAGCTTTACCAACGCTAGCGCTCCTAAAAGCTTGGAGCCGAAACCTGTCTATTTTTAAACTTAAAGGGCACACTACTTCTCCCAGGCCAATTTTGAAAAATGCTGAGTTTTGCAAGAATTTTTTTTTTTCACATTGCACGTCTTCACCAACTGGCTGTTTTTGCATAATTCGACTGCCAATGGCAATGAACAAAAAGCGTCTTCCTCCGATGTACTACTAAAAAAAGCTTTTGCATGCTACAAAGAAACTAACATTGGCAGGAATAAAACCACAGCTGTTTCACTGAATGTTACATTCAATGAATAGCTGCACATTGATGATGCAACGGGGGGTGGAGAGCCTGCAGGCACCCGTCATTCTGGAGTTTGTGTGTGTGCTTGCACGTGCTTACGTGTCTGTCTTTTTCAATGCAGAACTTTTAGACAGTACAACTCACTAACCATCTTGACAAACTGCACACACGACTCGAGCACAAGTGGAACTAGGGAGAAGGAAAAGTGAAACAAAGGCCACTGACTTGAATACGTCAGTTCCCACTGAGGGGAATCACATCCCGCTGTGAATCCACCAGATTTGGGACTCAGCCAGCGACTGAAGGAAAGGGCAGAGCTGCACTGCTGATGCAGCAGATAACACTACTCAGAGGGGAGCGTGAGCGCTGGTTATCAGGCCGTCCCCTCAGATCAAATACTCTTTCAGTGTGTGTGTGTGCGCGTGTTCATAAATCAGGTTTCTAAAGAGAAAGAACGAAAAACAAATAAAGATTTTCACTCCGGTCTAAGGAAAACTGATCAGAGAGGTGGATCACATGTATGTCTTATTACAGGCCGGGCAACCAGTCCGAACTCTTGAACCAGACCGACAGACCCCCAGCAACCCTCTCTTCCTTCCTGTCTGCACAACCTCTTCCTGCTATTGTGCCCTAAACATGCCAATGCCAGTTGTGAATAGTAACTTTTCTATGTCATTAATTTAAAATCTAAATCTGAATTTATCTCTGTGGTCATCAAGAGAACGTACAAAGCCTTTGTTTTGTGCTCTGTTCTTCATCGACTACAAAAACCATCTGCGGCACAGACTGAATGAAGTCATACTGCTTTTAGCTTGAAACATAATAGGATTTGGATGGGAATGGTTTTATTTGTCATAGCCACTGAAAAAATGCAGCAGACAGCTGAGCTGAGCGGTAATAATGTCAGTCATGAACATCCCGGGTCACTCGAGCACAGAGCCATGGGAACATGGGAACCGGGTCAAACCGTGTACCAACGATCTAATCACATCCAGACTGCTCAGTTCACTGAACTGGGGGCAAAAAATACCGGATATGTTTGAGTGAGCATACCAGTGTGTGGAAGATACAGAGCTAATAGAACCAGACAAAGTTTTGCTGCAGCATTCCAACTAATTTTAAGAATCACTTGGTCACCGTCCTGACCGGCTCACTCTTCGCACAGGAGCTTGACTGCTGCTCGGCAGAGATGGACGTACGACCGGTGAGAGCTCCAGCATGTGACAGCTGCCCACGGATCATCAAACTCCTTCTGTTTGTGTCCAGTTTGTCCTGGAGGAGTGTGGCTGAGAAGAACGTAGACACGGACCGATCCAAAATAAATGACTGAACAAATCTTGTTTTTTTGCCATCTGATGCGATAAACATGGAGAACGTAGTGTTCTCACCAACCACAGCTATTATGTCCCTGACTTCAAAGTCAGCGCAGACCTATCTCCATAAATCTGTCTAAAGACAAGCGCCTGACTTGCCCGTTTTGTTTGTTTTGGGACAGTGGTATTTCCTTTTGGGGGTGTTTGGAGTTGCTGGGCCTTATAGCAGCTGATGTAAAACTAACATTGTGGAGGTGAGGAGAGTGATCGTGATTCCTCTCAACAAGCTGTGTGCAGAATGTGTCCTGGGAGGACAGTAAACACGTGGGAGAGCTGGCAGCCGTGTGGGTGGTTTGCTCATTGTTTATGCCAACCATCTGCCACCTCGCCGGCGTTCCTTTACCTGCTGCTGATGACTCAATACAGACACACACAAACACACACGTTCGACCATATCACAAAATGTGATCAAACGAAGGGACTCAAAACAATTTTGGAGTTGTTTGGAGTTGAGCGAACGCAGTCTGGAGGAAGAAGTCAAGACACTACTGACACATTCAAAGTGTTTATGAACAACCTCTCCAACACATATGAAATATGAAAGTGCAAATAAGACTTAGGCATTCAAACAAAAAACAGAATACTGGCACTCACGTATAAATTTGTCCATTTCAACTTTAGTCAAAGAAGCAGAAATGTCCATTTATAGATATCTGGAGATGAACACACCGGACCACAGACCCACGTTTGTATCCCAGTTTCACTACATTTCTATTTTCGGTGGTGTGTTGAAAGTGTGTAAAACCCACACTCACACTGCCTTTAGTCATGGTAGTGAAATGAAATTCTCCCTCTTGGGGGGCCCACGGTTTGAGCCGTTCCAGATCGTTTTTAATTGCATCGATTGTGTGATAAAGTGTGTTCAGCTGAACATTTTAGATTGTGAAAGCATGATCTATGTCCATTTCATTTTGCCTTTCACAAGTTGCTTTGTGGGTTAACTGCGAATGAAGCAGGTAGCTTCATAGGTGGGCAACTAAGGTCTGATTCCTGGCTGGGGCTACTTTCGACTATAGGGGCTTTTTTTGTGTCTGGGTTCTTCCCATTTCCAAAAGCATGCTATTGATGAATCGGTTAGTATAAATTGCCATAGCTGTGAATGTGAGTGTGAATGGTTGTCTGTCTGTATGTTCCCTCTAAACCACGAGCCTTAGCAGGAGTAAGCGGGAGATAACAAACAAAGAAGTGTAATGCTCTCCTCAGTTTACAGGTCCATCTGAGGTTCATCTGGCTCGCAAAGCGCCTGAGGCCTGGAGGGGCAGTGCTAGATGGCGCTGTGGGTGCTGCGCTGCTCGGGGAGGGTAGTGGAGCAGAATGATGGCCCTGGGCCTCAGCAGGGCACCACACGGCCTAGAGCGCTGGCATGACAGTCAGCAACACACAAGACGATACACTGCGTTCATGCTAGAGATGCACTAAGACTACATCTCTATTTACAGATTTTATTTGCGCTGCTGCCCATCCAAAGGCCCACCCAGTTCCCTCCCAAAAGTCAAGACAGAGGGGCTGATGGGATGCTGGGTTACTAAAACAGAAAAACCCACTTACTGTAGTTGTCCGGCAAAGTAGGTCACAGTTCTGTTAACTATGCAAGAATAACTGTGAGAGGAGTGTACGCGCACACACACAGCGTTTGAGTGGAAACAGGCAGTGAGTTATCTCTAATAACTTTATTCATGGTGAATAATCTCCACAAGAGGCTCTTTGACTTAGTGGTGTTTTTAGACTTGCCACAGACACACTGCACCTAAGCGATGTCACAGTCCAGTCAAGAGCCTCAAATCCAAAATGAGAAGGGAGAAAAAAAAAAGAGAAATGAGTGCTGCCTTCACATTCGCATTCGTATTGGTTGGTTCTAAAATCATCTTTCAAACTGAAACATTTGGTTGTCAGAACTAAACAAATGTGACAAAACAGCTAATGCCAAATGTGTTTCCAGGCAACAAAGGCACAGAAGGGATGTTATCGTCCCCGTGCAGAGAAGGGGGGTGGATAATCTTTTTTAAAAAAACCCACACTTTTATTAAAGAGTCGAAAGACAATGAGAGGTAAACAAAACAGGAAATTAGTATTAGCGGATTAGAGCTTCCTGTTTAGAGTCTCCTGGCATCTCTGAATGGAAGGAAGTAGGCATGTTGATATGAAGCAGATTAAGTTGGTGTTATTTCTAACGTCAGCACCACTCATCTCTGGTTACTCTAACTTAAAGCTGTTTATTACTCAGAATTATACAGCATATAAATGTATGTATACCAGCTCAGTCCTAGGGTTGCAATCCCCCGAGGGTTTGAAATATTTACGGGCAGTGCAGAACATAATGTATGCAACTGTCTGAGTGTTTTTCCAGCACTAAATTTATACTTTATTTAATTTTTACGATGACTAAAGATCACCACTTCATTACATCAATCAATATTTGACTGTACACAGTGTTCAGTCTCATGATTACGATACTCCAAATGTTACTGCAGCATGTACATGACACACTTCAATATGAAACAGTGTATGCTAGAATATGGATCAGTAGTATGGGAATTCACTTTTTATCAATATGTGCATGCAACACCAACGATGCACACTTCATTATCAACTGATACCAATGTTCAATGTTCAATTTTCAGGTACCCAGGTCAGTTCCTATTGGGGGATGTGTGACGCGGCGATACTGGAGCCACTGTCACAGCTGTACAATGGGTGAACATCAGGATACACGTGTGATACATAAATAATTGCTTTAGTCTTCTCTCATTCCCTAATAACTTGACACCATCTAAAGTGCAAATGAGGGTCTGAGTGTGTCGACATCATGGAGTCATCCATGAAAATATTTGTGCGCCATGTTTATTCATGCAGTTCTTTGAAAATACAGTGTTAGGGGTGAGTACGGGGGCTCTTTGAGAGGGCCGTCTTTTGAATGAACCAGTGGCATGGAAAGGGAGATACAGCGCTTCTGTGTGATATTACATCATCTCTCTTTTGATGGCCAAATTGGCCCCTTAACAAAGGGTCTTTATCACTAAAGCTACACCGCAGTATGCTGCCTCCGAGAGGCACTGATGGGGTTATGGGAGGGTTATCGACGGGCACTCGTGATAGTATCTCTGAATGGCCTGATGCAATTATGGAAATAGCACTGGCTTTAAATACAGATACATCATTCTGACGATAATTCATATTTGCTCAAGTCAGCTGCTTTAAAATGACAAAAATCGCTGCTATTGGTTAAATTCTTTAAAAAGTGTAATTTTCCGTGAACTTAGCTGGTTTTAGAGATGGAGGAGGAGGAGGAGGAGGATATGTTGGCCTTCAGCGGTGTTGCTGCAAGGAGACTTATTTTTATACTAACAGTAATCTGTTTTCTGTATCATTATACATTTTGCACAAAAGGTTTGTTCAGTATCAAACCTGAGAGTAACAAGAGCACATTTGCCTGCAACACTGAAGCACACACAAACGCCGTTCATAGTGTCTGCTCCTCCTGCATCGCGTCCTATGGATGCTGAAATTCTATAAGAGGCCAGCGTGCTAGCTCATCAGTGACATGTTCACCTACACAATGGCGGGAGTGGAAGAGACATGGGGACAGTGCCGGAAAGAGCAAAAGCAGCCGTTAACAACCTGCAAATGGCTGCCTTTTTTAAAAAAAAAAAAATTGCATATTTGAGTGATGATCCAGAGCAGGAAGAATGCTATTACCTCTCACTTGGTGAGCATCAGGTGAGTGAGGGCAGAGTGGCACGGGGCTTGGGCCAGAGAGCTTTTCATGCCTGAATATGAAAAGCTTTTCCCCCCTTGTTATCTGACATATGTGGCAGACTTGTACCATGCAATCTTAAACTAGGCTGCCTCAGACCTAGATAGATAGGGCAGTGAGTTGGGAATAGAGAAATAGGTCGAGAGAAATGGAGGGTGGGAGATTGCTGAACCCTTCTCCTGGCCTGTGTGACAGCAGCAGAGGAAGTACAATGTATTTTAAAGCTAGACTCATTTAAGACACTCACCAGCACCAATGGTGGCATATCAAAGGACTGAAAGCCTAAAGTGAAAAGCAGTTTAAGACGATACCAAAATAACGGCATGAAAGCAATTTACAGATGTGTGACACCCACGGTGCCATTACACAGTCCCTCCCGCTGTAGAGTATGCATGGCTGCTCATCCTCAAGTAGGAAGTCTTACTCCACAGAGGTGATTGGTCAAGCTGGTCATCACATGACACAGATGTCACCCAGGCAGGCAGCAGCAGCAGCCTTGAGGGCCGGAGAGATGCTGACACAGCACACGAGACTGAAGCCCCTCCCTCCACCCCCACTGAAAGACCTTCAATGTCCATCACATATAAGACACCTTCAAAGACTCATCTGTCATTGGTGGATGCCAGAGAGACGTGCACAGGTTCAAAGACACACACATTCTCACAAATCACTCGTGGTGGTCGGATCCTTGAGTTTCATTTGTATTCACGTCTCCATCAAATTGCTGAGGACAAACGCTCTGCCCCAGGTCTGGGATAGACGGACCAGCAGTAGGTGTTGAATGTACAGACAATGAAGGTGAAAGAAAAGATTTAGCTTCTCAAAGAGTCCAACTAATTTGAGAAGAATGAATTTGTTTGTATTTACATTCAAAAACACTTAAGAATATGATCAAATGATGAGCTGACCCCTGCTCTCATTTCTCCACTCAACACTGTAGCTGTTGTTGTGTCACATGGTGTAACCCCGTGCACTTTTAATGTACTTTCCATGCATGTATATGAAGAGTTTCGACATTTATACGATGTATACAATGTTCGTGTTGCTCTTGCTTTGCTGTTTGCTGTTGATATACATATTAGAAAGATGTTCCGGGGTCTGTGAAATATGCAGCAACAACCAGACGTGTGTGAGTGTGTGTGTGTGTGTGTGTGTCTGTGTGAGTGTGTGTGTGTGTGTGTGTGTGTGTGTGTGTGTGTGTGTGTGTGTGTGAGCGAGGGTTTGTGGGTGTGGTTACTTTCTGAGTTTACTGTGTTTGTGCGTGTGTGTGT
>CAAKHB010007497.1:250434-263460 GCA_901007665.1 Aeoliscus strigatus | reverse complement strand
TTATTTTACATTTTATAATTTTTGATGCTTGGCATCAAAACCCACACAGAAATGGCGACTTTTCTCCTCGATCGGTAAGAAGCTAACTCGCTAACTAACTTAGCTACAGTTACTTGTCGGTAAAATCCCTCTTCAACAACGTTACTTGTTTTCATTACATGACGTTGACCCTAGATATGACGTTACTGGTCGTAAACCATCCACCTCCACAACCAGTAAAAGGAGGAAACTGTGTCGACTTTCACCACTGCGGTGAGTGTCTATGTATTCTAGCTAGCTAGTATTCACACAGGTCTCATAGACGACCATGAACCTACTGTGAAGTTACGTCGTTTGTCAAATCAGAGAGCATCCTAAGCATTCAGGATGAAAAGTGGAAAACCATACATTTCAGAAAAAAAACAAAACACTTTTTTGTCAAATTTCTAATCCCCACGGGTAACGTTGGCTGGCCGAAGTGGAAAAACACAAAATTCAGAGGATTTTTTTCCTTCACTTTTTTGTCAAATTTCTGCATCAGAGAAGCACCACTTGAAAAAAATCCTAGTGCAGTTAGTACCAGATCTGTAAATAAACTACCTGTTGGCGTTCAGGGATCTAGAGAGAGGACTGTAACTTCTGGAGGCTTTGACATCAGGCCTGATAACAAACTAAGCTGCTTTCTGGGCCTCTGGCTCAGTGTCATAGGGGCTTAATGGGCCAACAGGTGGGCTGCACACCACTGCCAGGGTTCAGAGGCCTCAGGGAGTAAATGATACAGAGAAATGGCTGTTCTCTGCCCTCATTAATCTCCCCCGTTTGGAAATTGAGAGGGGTTAGGGATCCTTCAGCCTTGATCTCCACCTTTTGACCCTGTCAGATCATTTGTTTTCATTAGTCCCCACTCAGACGGGCTGGTCAGTCCCAGCCCAGACGCACACATCCTGCCCCCCGACAGCAAAGAGCATTTCTTAGAGTATCTCCAGGGGTCTTCAGCACAACCCCCCAAAACCTACTGCGCTAGAATGGTTCTCTACACACTTCTAAATCAGCATGGATGATTCTTCACATCCGCTCACTCATAATCCTTCCACAGCGAACAGTCATGCAAAGAAACAAGAGCGGTGAATTTCAAGTCTATGAGAGGATTCTGATGTGGATTTTACCCTCTAGATTTTTAGTGAAACATGTCAGAAAAAAATCTGCCGCTGAGCGTTGCTAATGACCCTCCACTGGGCAGCCTGGGACTAAGTGCCTCCCGTTTTGCCTAATGATGCTGTCTCCTAGGTCATCACCTCTCCACCTGATGGCCGCTGTTGGCCAGGCTTTGACAGACAATTGGTCAGACAGACGCCCTGTGGTTTCCTCACTTAGACGTGCTATTACAGTTGCTCCTTACAAGACATTCAGTCATTACATGGGTTCGGTCTGGCTGGAAAGAAAATGACGGTGAGTTGAGTGTGACTCAAAACAAACAGTAGGGCGTTAGGGAGGATCTAATGGTGTGTCGGGAGGTTAAAAGCTGCCTGGTCAAGAGATAGAAGCTTGGGATCACGGCATACGTCACACTCTTTTTAGCTTCAGACTTGCAGCATTGTGTTAGGGTGGGGAACATCAGGTGACAAAGAAAGAAATGCAAAGAAAGAAATCCCTACTTCCAGTGCAATATACCCTGCTACAGTTTGAGTGGTTGTTGATATTTGTCACATGAAGACAAAGCGTCCCATAGGCCTTAACGTAAAGCCTTCAGCTGCTGCTGCTGCCGCCAGACTTTGTGGTGTAACTTTAAAAGGTTATCTTCAACCATAATGAGCTCTGACAAGCCCAGCGCCAGGTCTAATGAAGACTCTGTGACTTCTGAGGGGAAGAGATATTACAGGTCTCACCTGCTGCTTGAACACACATCAAATGGCAGAAAATGATGGTGATCACAAACACCATTGAGACACTAAAGACAGGTCAGCTGACGTCGTCCAAGTTGAGAAACATGAGCTGGAAATGAATACACAGATGCATAGAATGAAAGATGAAAACACGTTCCTGGTCAAAGGAGAAGGACGTGGAGTGGAACTTTGTTTCTCCAGCAGGAAGAATCTATTTTTAAGGTGTGCACATATGATGCTGCTTTCATGTCAGCAAATAAAGTGTTATCTTTCACACCATCCGCATCCTGACCTTGATGATCTCAGACGCAAACATATTGTAATATGTGATATCTGTACCTGTTATATAAAACACATTTTGTAACTGATTAAAAACAGTCAGAAATAAAACTTCTGCCTTGAATCTGCATCACAAAATAAATAACATTCACTTCAATCAGTGTCTTTAGGGATTTAATTTAAACTTAGTTCAAAATATACTAATTGTTTGGTTGTCAATTGTAGTGGTGTTAATATACACAGAATTTAATATTTAATGTTAATTATTATATTAATACAAGATATTAATATATTATATCCATCTTGTTCACCTCATTCAAATGAATGAACCCACAATAACACACAGCACATTAGAATTATTCATGTCCTGAACGTGTTAACCATAATGGGAAACTGTACGAGTCATTCTCAGGTGGACATCATGACACGTCAGAGCTTCATTAAAACTGCATTCATACATTTTATGTCATAAGATTAAAAAGTGTTGAGGAAACACTTTGAATAAATTATGAGAGAGCATTGTTTTGTTCTTTGTTTCATGGCGGTAACTATCGTACTCTGGGGCTGTTTACAGGAAATGTGGGACAGTACATACGACCTGGTGACCATGCTGCAGCAGCTCACAGAAGCAGGGACCTGGACGAGCACCCTTCAGAGGAGGCGGTAAGGGAAGGCACTTGCCTCGGGCCTTAAATCAGCTGCTGGTTTGGTGTTGGAGATGTATCTTAAATGCTGACATGTAAATTTGAAAGTTGTTTATAGACCCAAGCTGTTGTTTTATTGTTGTAACATTTTCCAGTTCATTTGACTGATGTGATGGTTCATAGAATCTGTTCAACATATAATTCTCACAAACATTCTTCTTAGTACATTTGGCGCGTCAGGTGTCTGTATAAGTACTCTGTTTGACACAATCAGATCAGTGTTTTGCGTCCCACCAGCACAGAGTTCATCACAGTGACAGAGATGAGCCTCAGGCTGACTGAACCATGTATGAAGTGTTTTGATTTTCATCTTGGCATGTTCCCCTTTGTCACCATGTTGCGGATACCAGGTCAAACACTGTTCGCCGGGGTGTGGTGAGCTCCATCTGCAGTGTGTTAGTGTTCAGAGACAGTGCGTGTACACACATGCAGGCACACACATATTTAACTGTAAGTGTTGCTTGAAAGACTGCAGATGTCTGTTTCAGTGGTTACGTAACCCTCGGGTTTTTTCATCTAGGTGTTACATTACCTCTTTGGTGGTCGTGTTTGAAGACGGCACCAAGGCAAAGTGCAAACATTGACGAGAAAGACTAACACTAATATGTTCGTGTGCAACTTAATGATGTGCCAACATCCAAAATGAGTCTGATTAATACAAGTCAGAGCTATTTTTGTAGCTGTAGGTGTGGAAGGAGCATCGCTTGTCAAGAGCTCAGTGACACAAGCATGTGCACACACCAGCACACATTTACAACATTCGATACAAGACTCACACCGGTGCAAACCGCTGACTTGTGGTAACCTTGACATGGATCTGAGAGACCGATTGAGCTCAGATGGTCCAGGATTTAGGATGTGAGGCGTACCACCTGAGGGACCGGCCAACTTCTTCTCCCGGGCTGCCAGCCATTTGTGATAGAATCATTTACATGCAGAGTGTTGGAGCTGATTGTTGCTAGATCACGGGGAAAGAAAATCTCGCAGCAGGATCGAACGTTGAATTAAAGTGCAGGATTGCACAGAAGTTTTAAAGCTTTAAAGGGACCCACCAAACTGACGAGGGAAGGGACCATAAATCAAATGTAATCTGTAAATCCAGACCGGTCTAGTTTAGATTTGGCACAAGTGCTCAACATCCTGATCGTGACCTCAACAATGGAATGTATTGCCATGGTATTTTATGGAGAAGGACGTTTCAGTGGCCTGACACAACCTCTGTGGAATATGCAGTTTCCAGCAGTGTGGTGTATTTTTTCAATGCTAATGACGGAGGTTAGCCCTGCAGAGAGGGTTGATAATCATCAAATATGTGTTTCTGTTGGCCCCATTCATCTTCTGGATGCTTTGAGATCAGCGTATTGTCATTAAAGTCTGTTCTAGTCAAGTCAAGTACAATAAATCTGTTTTTCTTTCGAGGATTTTTTTTGTTGAAAAGGTTAGAACTCAATTCCGTAATCATCTTCTTTTCCTGTTGACACTGGTGCAGGAATGTCGGAGGCATCGTCAAGTAGAGCTGCACCGATGACTGACTGACCTCACTTCTCTCAACCCAGAGCTGAACTCCATTAAGGGCTGCTCGCACGCTGTAATTTTACCAACAGCTTCTTATCATTTTTGTCTTCTGGTTTCCTCAGGGGAGTTGACACTTTGCCCACAAAACCAGGTCTACATCTCTTCAGACGGCTTTGAGAATACAGCCAACTGCAAACACTGTTGAACTGGAAAAACATTTCTAGCTATTAAAATGATTAAATAACACGACACCCTGCAGTTAGCTGCTAGTGCTAGCTTGCTTTAGGTGTAAGCCAAAGGGGGAAAATGGTGATGTGTTTTTTTTGTGGCGGCGTCAGGGTTTCTCTGAAACACCGTGTTGAGCTAAGTGTGAACCGTTCACACGTGGATGAGCTCACGTCTAGCTTCTCCTTTGTGTGTTTGCACAGCGTCAGAACCAGGTTCATGGGAATGAAACGTGATTCTAGTGGTTCTTCAGTGAACTAAAAGTTGAATCCAAATGACTTTTTATTCCAGCTGCCTACTCCAGTTACTTACCGGACTCTTCTTTGCTGCCGGTTGGTACCAGTGGTGGAGAACCAGCGGTTTGCTTATGGTTATTATGGCAGATGAAGCTGAGTCAGTTACAACGCTGATGGGCAGTGCAATGAAGAAAAACAAAATACAAATCAATATACAAATGAACACAATATACTCAGAACAAAACAGATCAGAGAAAATGCGGCGGTTAATGGTTTAAAATGACAGAGAGCATGAATCTAGCTTTTTCTTGATGTAAATGTACCACTGAAATCACACAGGACATTACGCTGTGGCTTAGGCACGAGTCTCTAGATCATCAACAGTAGGTAGATTGGAGTGGTTGCCCACACGAGCTCTTGAGTGACCTTGTCATATTAATGCCTTTGGTGACAGAGGACCCCTGGGGCACCGGGACCACACAGCCTTGTGTTTTCAGTCAGGATCAAAAGGACCCCACTGTGGTCTGACAGGAGCCAAGGCCCTCGACGAAGGCCATGGCGGGCGCGGAGCGCCTGATGAACACTACTGGTGTCAGGGCGTCTGCATCGGTTACTGTGGATGAAGGAGCTTGAAATCAGTATGTTCTACCTTGACTGGAAAGTTGCTGTTGCTCTGCTTGTAGGGAAGTAATGATGATACGAGATGGCGGAGAAACATGTCAGGAATGTTGAAACAAAAGCACGGGCAATGAGAGGTGGTAGAAATGCAGAGCATAAGGTGTCTTTAGAGGACCTCCACCCACGCGGAGGTACACTGAGGCATTTTTCTTGGCCACAGCTCTGCTCTCTTGTGACCTCAGAGTGTTGCTGACTTGCAGAGACTCTCCACTGAACAATAAATACAGTCTGAGTGTACAGATTGAATAATTAAAGAAGGGATGTGCATGTTAATACAGAGCATGTGTTATTTATCTTGGTGAGAAAATATGAACACCTGATACTGTTTTCCTCCATTCCTGCCTAACTGCTTGTGCATTTCCATTAATGGCTTCACCACTTTGACTCACGGGCACCCGATCCGCTTTGCTTTCAAAAGGCCACATCATAAATTCCTGGACCTTGATTTTTTTCTTTTCTTTTTCTTCTTCAACCACATTTCCCACCGGACCATAATGATGCAGGGCTCTTTGTTGAAAGCACCTGTTCTCTACAAGAATAATGGGATACGTTTTCATCCAGGATACATCCCCCAAAGGGACGCCCAGCCTCCGAGCCTTTGGATATCTAGTTGCTGCTGTTGTCGATTTATTGTTCATCACATCCCTTTAACCCTGCTCCTGAACTGGTTGCATCTATTTTTGACTGTTGCTGCTCTCTTTTGAAGTTATTGTCTCTGTATAATCAAATGAGCCGGGAGAGTGTGTGTGTGTGTCTATGTGAGAAGGGGGGGGGGCTCTCTAAAAAACAGAGCAGCAGAACAATTTGACGTAGCTGTTATATAATTTGTCACCATATTATAGGATGATACAAGAATGATTATTTCATGTTTTTTTGTGCGTGTACTGAATTGAAACAGACCTAACAATTAGGTGAAGAAGCTTATTACCACTTTGAACCTTGATACTAAAGTTGTGAAGTGTCTTTTTGCAGAATAGATCCAGAGAACTTATACTTGTAACTTGTAATAAAAGAAGGTCCGTTTTTGATAGAGCGTGAGCTCTCTCAGTAGATGTTACTTGCATGCACTTGATCATTATTGAGGCCAAACTGGAACAAATCTTTCAGGTCAACAAAAAAACTGATTATGATGAGTTTTTGTATATAATGCAAGAAACCTCCTTCTAGGGTAAAAGGAATGCCAGTGAATAGGTCACGCCAGGATGAGGTCATTTTCTTAAACGAGTACAATTACATGTGTTTTAGTGCCCATTTGTCTCAATGAATAAATACTTTCAAAGAGTGCCATATCTGGACTGTCTCATCAGCCGTTTGAGGGAAACAAACGGACCCTGCTTCTTATGTTCAGAGGACAGCATCCAGATGCACCTTCAGTTCCATTTAGTTTCTCCCAGATGTATTGCTGCTCATGGATCTCGTGTCTCGTGTTCTACACTCAGCTAACAGCATGCAGGGATGTGTTTTTGAACTTGTGCAAAACTTGGCAGGAACTGTAGGAGCTTATCCCCAAAGAGGCATCCAACCTGCCACAGGGTTGCCTGCCTCCATGTCCAGGAGGACAGTAGTGAGGGATAATACCTTTTCTACAGGATCAAGTGAAGAAATCCGCTCAGGCTACAGCTTTTGCTTAACAGGATTGATGGTCTCGAGCATGGCTCTGGAGAATTTATAGACATTTTAAACAGTCTTAGTCGGAGTTGAAGACCTTGAAGGAGGACTTAAAGAGTCAGAGCTGCCTCTCGATCTGCTTCTTGGCTCACCTAATAACCCTGTCATTAGACTGAAGGCTTTGCATGTGTAAGACCTGGGTCAGTCCTACTGTTGTTTGTTTGTTTAGAGGATGAGATCAGTCCACTTTACCCACTAATAGGCTCAGATTTCTGACATCTGGAGGATGCTGCAGCACTGACGTTAGTGTAACATCATGCGATTCACGTCTGTCTGATCATTACCCTGCCCTAGTTCTGCCCTGACACTGGTATTACAAAAACACAGGCCTCCCTACTCCCAGCAATGAACAACCCCGGTGTAAACGCTTTAGATAGATGCTACATGAAACTCCTGGAAGACTGAGACACTAATTGACACCAAAAATGCACAAATATCATCTTTCATGTGTGTTTTTTTTGGGTCCCCAAACGAACCCTGAATACTATGTCAGCGTGTGCCATCCTGATTGAGGTCTTCACACACACACACACACACACACACACACACACACACACACACACTGTACGTTCTTCATCATCTGTTCAGGCTGCAGACGAGTGCTGTGTTGACATGGTTCAGTTTGTGTAATCTGACTGAGGATGTATAAGCGCTTCCTCTATTGTGTCCAGTTGCCTGCGTCCTTGAGCTGACGTGTGTGTATGAGCTATGGCTGCTGTGCGTCATCAAGCATGGAACAGATCAGCGCACACTCTGGAAAAAATATCTTGGCCTGTTTACATGTATGTGTATGAGTGTGTGTGTGTCTGTCTGTCTGTCTGTGTTTGCTTGTGTGCGTGTGTGTCCTCCCCTCAACTGTCCTTTGTTGTTCCACGACGATGTTCCACCTTTACAAGTCGTTTCCTGTGTTATTCCACAAACACCAGTCATAGGAATCCATTGAAACGTCATCCAGCTGATCAATAATCTTCTCCCACATTCTCTAAGAGTGACCTTTTTCACATCTATGACAACCGCTGCTTTGCTACCATGCCCATCGTCACGTCATGTCATTGCACAGGAAACACAGCAACATTAACTCTGACCGTGTTTCACGTTTTCTTTCTCAGTCTTACAGATGATTTGTGGACTAATGTGACCTATTAAATCTTTTTCAACCAGCTTGACACAGGTTGGAGTTTCTCAACTTCAGTGTACCTGCAAACACTTGAACTCAACCCTTTAAATTCCGCACAGGGTTAGACACTGCAAAGATAAATATGATCTGTACACAGACCAAAGAGGGTAAAATGAGGCTTGTAGGTCTGACTGAACCTCTAAAGATGTGTGCCTTCTTTCCTTGTAGGTTATCTGGAGCTGCTGCTGCTGCTCTGTGAAGTATGAGGATTAGAAAACATACACACACACACGTGTATCATATATAGCAGTGTCTGAGATATGAGATAAGGGGCTTAGGTGAAGGGGGCGGGGTGGTGAAACTCTGACTGACATGCAGCTCTGGGGTAATCCTGCTAATCCTCTGTTAGCTCAGGGGAGCAGTGGAACCGGAGGCCTTTGACCCTGCACCAAGATGAGGTGCTAACGCACAAACACACAACAAGCTTTTGTACTTTTGATGGCCTCCCATGCTCCCAGACCATGACTTCCAGTGGCTGCACCACACCCCTGACAGAGTTAATTATTAACTTTTATGGATCACTGAAATGTGCTAATCACATTTGTTTACGTAGAAGTGCGTGTTCACATTGTTTAGAAGGGCAATTAGGGCGGATTATCGGCCCAGTTAACTCTGACTCACTTGACCGCGCGTCCCACAATTCCAGGAAACCTGTGAAGTTGTTAAACAAACAGCTGATCCGTGACACGTTAAGGACAAGAAATGTAAAGTTGACATGAAGCCTTTGTATATCAGAGTAACAGATGTATGTTTGCACCCAGCATATCATACTTACGTGTGGTCTTGAAGAGCAACACTGAAATTAGGTTAAAGTGTATTTATGGCCACTGTTCTTGAATTCCAACTTCAGCCGCTCAATGACAGAGTTCACACGAGTTTAACTGAGGTCAGAACCACGTCACACATTTCTCTTTAACACACATGAAAAGATTGAAAATATCAACATGGAATTTTTCGATTATTGACAATTTATGTTTAATTTGAAACACTGATGTATTTGTTCTACAGAGGGAAAGTATTCTGTAAAAAAAACAAAAAAATACGGTAATAAGGGAACTTGGTATGAATGCATTTGGGGAACTGAATTGCAAAGTAAAGTACAAGTTCTTACTTGTTTAGGAGTAAGACATTCTGATTTGTCAGAGAATTTACTGTTTCGACTCAAGAGACATGGGAATGTTTTACTTTTGACCTAGGACCTGACTCTGGATTTAAGAGAAACAGACCTACTGGATCAAGCACCAGTGCTGAAATTGTCTTGAAAATGTGACTTGGATTTATCTATTTATTCCTAAATGTGGAGCAATGATTGTCTTTCACTCTTAACTTTAAGTGACTTAAAAAGGAACTAAAAGGAAAAATAACTAAATCTGAAGCCCTATTTACTTTTTGTTAAGACAAAGAAAGCTTTACATCAAACATTACATCAGAACCAGTTCAGTTGAGGAAAACAGAGCAGACTAAACATACACAGTGACTGAGAGAGGAGAAAGGATTGATTAATGCAGCGCTTCATTATTTGTATTAGTTCCGTTGGCAGGATCGTTCCTGTCGGTCAAACGCCCTACAGTGTCAAACAAGTCACCGGAAGCTGTACAACTTTGGAATTAATATAATGTTATGAGGTATTTTGTACTGATCATGTTCTTTAAAAATAGACCAAAACAAAACGTAATTACAGGTTACATTTCATAGTATATGTACATTTGTATATTGTAGTAGTAGTATTTATTTTCATTGTACTACAAACCTCCCCCCAAAAAACTCGATCACGCTTTTACTTTGAAGTGTCAACCGGAAACATACGTCGTACATTCCTTCAGCTTGACGCTGTTTGTTGCCGTTGATAAGTTGTTGCTGCTGGGTGCGCTCCCACTCTGAGAGCAAGTGATGGGAGACACACCGGGTCCCTGAGCCGCCCACCTGCCAGCCTGCTTACTGGTTGACATTCAGATTAATCTGGATTTGTTTCTGTTGTTCTGTATCATAGTTTACGTCCATGCGCGTCCGGAGTTTCGGCGCAGGAAGGTCGTTGCGGTGCAGATAGAAAGTGCGCACGGGGATTTGAGCCACGATGAGCGCAGAAGAGTGAGGTGCCTCCGCCAAAATGCCTGTAAACTGGAATATAACTTTTGCACGGCTGTCCTATGGAATATAGTCCGGTTCTCCACAGTCTACATGTCGTGCCATCACCCTACGTGAAGAACAAACTCTTCGTCTTCTGTATCATGCTGTCCCTCTGGGTCTATATGATCTACTGCTGTGTCGGCTACTGCTCCACGGTGCCAAACGTGGCGTACGGATCCATCAGCAGACATGAGATCGTGGAGGCGGATGCTGGCGGCCACGGGTCCTCCGTCGGGGCGCACCGGGACTTACTGAATAACGAGAACGATGTGGACAGCAGAGGAGACGAGTGGGAGGAAATGAGAGGCGAGGCGAAGGCGCTGGATGATAATGCCATCTCTGCTTTCCTCAATGAGTCGGAAAGTAAAAAGTTGCCCCAGGCCATCATCATCGGGGTGAAGAAAGGAGGAACCCGGGCGCTTCTGGAGTCTCTGCGCCTGCATCCGGACGTCAGGGCGGTGGGAGCCGAGCCGCACTTCTTCGACCGCAACTACGACAAGGGACTGGAGTGGTACAGGTAACTTCCCCCCACTTATTTGTTGGTAGAGGACGACTTATCTCCGTCTTTTCTTTGGTTCTATTTTGGCTGCAACTTCATTTGCATCTATTCTATTCTTTTCTCCTAGTTCCAATCCAATCGACTGGATTCGATTTATTTATTCATGTGGGAGGATTTTCTATTCCACCAGCAGCAGCAGCAGCAGCACAACACAGTACAATACACACAGATCACAGATCACACAATCAACACATGTAAGCAGGAGTGGGTTAGAAAAAAGCCACAAGGTATATCCAAAATTATAAGTACTGTAGAAGTATGACATCATATAAAAATCCTTAAAACAAAGAAATAGGACCCACATAGTGATTTAAAGACAGACCGGTGTATCGCCATGCCCCAAATTGTTATATTACACCACATTGAATATTTATTAGTCGTATAATCTAGATGAAACAGATAAGATAAGAACAGACAGCGAAATGATTACCAGTCATTATATGATAAACGAAAGCAACATGATCCTATGCAGAAGTTCAAACAAAGAAAAAAAAAAACTAGTTTGTCTGAGCTGTTTGTTGAGAAAGTCTATAAATAGCTGCAGAATGTTCCATGTCTGACAGGAATGAATGAATGTATATGAATGTGTGTTTCTAGTGGAAATGAAGCTGCTGGTTTGACCACAGATCTTATGATAGACAGGTGATGAGTTCTAATCTTGATGTGCTGGTGTAAATAACAGACCTAGGTGACACACAATCTTCTTTACACATTTAATATGTGTACCTCCAACATGGACATACCTCCAAACTTCCAAACATTTCATTTCTCTGTTGTGTTTATCTACAAAAAGCCCGCTCAATATTCTGCGTGTTTCCTTGGCCTTTGCTGTGTGTTCCTGGAATATTGCCACTCCACTTGTTGCGTTTGTCTGAAAGGACTTGTGTCCCAGGTAGACTAACCAACACTTTCATTTAGTGTAATCCTGGGGTCCTGGATGCTGTTGAAAGAAAAAAAAACAAGGCTTTGGTTTGTGGTAAGAAGTCAGCACGTTGCATCACGCTGTCCTCGAGCAGGCAGACGTGATTCAAGATGATGAACTCCTGGTTATCGATTCAGTGACATTAATTGGTTTTGATGTTCGATCCAAATAGATGTCAGTGTAAAGTAAAGAGATCAGGGATCTGAGGATGCGAGCGCCTTTAAACTCTCCATTCCCAAGCTGCACTCACTTACATCGAAATATGCAAGTAGTTTACAACTCACTGCTCCTCCAAGAAATAAATCAAAAACACACTACATCCCTGGAAATTATCGATCGCTTTACTTCCCAGAATGCACATGGAAACGTTTTTGGCTGTGATGTTAATGCTTCTCATCTGAGCGATCACATTGTTAATAAGTGATAATAAGTGGTACTGCACTTTTAAAACATGGCTGAGCCGAGGGATTAAGAGGGAAAGGATGGAGACACTGTTTCAAAGGTGGCTCCAACAAGCCACAATAGAGGAAGCGAAGCATTGTTCAAAGGACGTCTCGCTTAAGCTCCTTTAAGAATTTCCGGACAGGTTTGGAACATTTTTTGGATGATCGGTCTTTGAAGAGTGGTCCATTGTCCATCTGTGGGGCAGCAACAGCGACCTGAAAGGAGATTCTGCCACCTGAAATCTGAGACTTGCTGTAAAGTGTATAAAGAGTAACCCGCAAAAGAGAAGAGCGCATTCAATTAGCCACATTGGAGGCACGTTGGCTGCTTGTTCTCAGACACATCTACATAGCGAACACAGCCAGAAGAAGCGAGGAACATCTGAGACGCATCTAATGAAGACTCCTTTATTCCCACAGAAGGGATATCGCTAGTTAAAACAAATTGGCTTTAGTCATCACAGCGAGAGCACGGTGACAGATCCCGACCTCACGCAGAGCAGCAGCCAGACACCGATTCAAGTCCTAATGATCATTTAGTGGACACAGTGTTTGGATACATTTGCAGTGTTTTTTTTTTCATTTCAAAGAAGGCGCTGGAGCATGGGCGTCAGTTTGGTGTGAACCCCCC
>CAAKHB010007497.1:223454-250414 GCA_901007665.1 Aeoliscus strigatus | reverse complement strand
TGGTGTGAACCCCCCCCCCCCCCCCCCCCCCCCGAAATTGCCACCTATGAGCTTAAAAGAATTTATAAATGACAACATCCGCCCCAGCGATAAGCTGTGAGCATAACCCCCGACGAAGGTGTGTGTGTGTGTGTGTGTGTCGACGGGTGCGCCCATATGTTTTGCTTCACGTCCCACCGACGAATCGTCAGCAGCAGCTCCGGGAAGAGAAGAGCAGTCTGCTGGGTGGGCTTATCAGCTCCTGCGGTGGCATTGAGTTGTGGCTGCACCATTTATTGGCTGTGATTGGTGTGTCCATACTGCTGGGGGTCTGCAGGCGCAGAGGAGAGGCCTCAGCGCAGCGGGACGCCGGCCACAATGCAGCACGTTTCCACCAGGGCTAACAACTGTGCACGCTTACTCATACAAAGCGCAGAAGGCAACTTCCAAAGCCGTGGGAACAGCTTCCTTCTCGGCCCCTCCTGTCCTTTCAGAAGTTCCTCTTTTCTCCTGCCCGTTACACCGCTTCTCAAATCAAAGTCTTCCACACACAAGATGGGACTTAATTGCTGAAATCATGTTTTTCCTCTTGAGGATCCACATATAGAACAATGAGCGGCCTTCTTACTAACTCATTGAGGGTGTCAGAAACCACAGGCTAATCCTCCCCGGAGCCCCCAGGGAAGCTTACTGCAGGCCAGCGGCAGATAGAGGGCAGTAAATTTAAAGTGAGTCTTTAGAAAGTGCAACAGTATTATGGAGCTCAATGAAAGGGGATGCTGGAGAACCCCTGAGGTCTGCATTAACCCTGGCAATAAAAGAGCAGACAATTAGTGTGAAACATGTTTTCTCTGCCTTCACTTTGTATGCAAATGTGCTCAGAAGGGTGAAAGTGCCCTTTGACGAAGCCCGGCAGGAGTTCATCAGAAAGAGCATTCACTGGAATCGGCCCAAGAAAAGACTCGCTTGAAAGTTGACATTCAGAGATCTCTGCGATGCAAAGTTGCATTTCCCAAGAGTTGGTTCATCTCAGTCCACCGGTGGCTTTCTGCTTACTCGACACTCTGTGTGAGGAAGAGAGAGCTCGCCCAGCTTAAAATAACGTGTCAGCACTTTGACACGGCAAGAAGAAGGGAAATTTGGGTTGATAATGAGATGCTCCCAAGAGTTCACACATGCAGTTCTCTTCTCCCCTCAACATGCCTGGAATATCCCCACAAACCAGACCAGCAAGGAACGTGAAACCCTTCCTGCTCCATCAAACTATCAGGTTGCTTTCTCTTCTTCTTCGAATCCAGTAGATTGTCAATACTAATGTGCCCCTCGCCTCCCCATTCCGGAGACGATTGACGACTGAATTTTCTGCAACACCCCTCCGAGCTTTCACTTAAAGCAATTTGCCAAACTGCACCATTTATTTTCACTTTGAAAACACTGAAACATAACAGGTTTGCTGCATTCTATCCCCTTGAGTTGTTGACTTCCTCATGTCTCTTTCTTGTTCATCTTCAGAGAGAATGTGCCGTTTCCTGCCGCTATCTCTCCTTTCCCTCTCTCTCCTCTCTCTGCTGCAGAGACTCCCTGACAGCAAGTCGGAGCAACTTTAGAGAGCAACAATCTGCCTCAGCCATCTTTGTTTTCTTTCTTTGAAGTCTTGTTTGCTTTTGCTGAGCCTCTCAGACCGGCAGGCAACTGTGGGGACTTACGCACATATTACGTTCCAAAATAATGGATGTCTTTTTATCATATCGTCCCTTTATTTCTATGAAAGGAAAGCTGTCACATAATTGTGTTTTTTGGGGATTAGATGGGTTTTTTTTGAAGAAACTTAACACAGAGAAAATTATTAGTGTTGTAGGTTTTGACAGCATTTATGCTGCATTCATGTGGAATCAGGGAAACGGGAGATGTCTGGACGGAACGGAGAAACCAACAAGCAGACCGACAGAACCGACTGACAGCAATGTTTCCGTGGCGATGTGGTATTGTTTACAGTAGACAAAATAAAATTTAAAATGCGTTTTCGTATGCGTATGCGTATTTTTTAGTGTCATTATCATAGCCATCATATATGGCTACATAATCCTGTTTTCTCTAGATGTTGCTTCACAAACTGAGACTACATCACATCCGCTAGTGAATTCCGTGGCAGACGGCAGCAGTTAAAAGTTTAAGTCTGCCATTGTCGTCAACGCTGTTCTCTGCTGGCCTCGCCAGAGTTTTACCGTCCTCTCGTACACTGCAATGAAATCCAGTTTACCGTCTGCTGTTTCCCTTACTCCATGTGAACGCAGCTTTATTGTCACTCTTGCAGCTATTATTTTATTAATGTCTGTTCAGGACATTTCTTGTTGCACCAGTGAACAGAAGAAATCCAAAGTGAAAGACTATTTGTTACAACAGAGGGATGTAGTCTGACACAGCACATCAGCAGTCTGAACAGAGTGATTCCAGAGGGTGGCTGATCTTCAACAGTCCTGTTGTTTGTCTGAGCAGACAAACGTGTGTGTGTGTGTGTGTGTGTGTGTGTGTGTGTGCTCATCAAAACATTCTCATATGCTCATTAAAGCTCAGCTTGGAAATGCGTGGGTCAGGTCGGCACCGTCCCGTCCATGTATTTGCACCCGAGGTTAGAGATAAGCTCGGTGTTCAAGGACAGCGAGGTTGGAAAACAAGAACTGGTCTGTCTGAAACAAACTCAGTAAAACCGTAAAAGGCACAAAATACATTAGAATTACTGTTTGTAATTTGTCCATTACTTATCCAATTAAACAAAATAAACAAATGCAATTAATCAGGAATATAAAATACAGATATTCAGGGCTGCATTTTTGCAAAATGGTTCCATGATTATGTTTCCGTTCTCTCCCTCCCAGAGTAACACACATGTCTGTTTGCTTGGTTGCTCTGTTGATTTAGATTTTTACAGATAAGCATCACACCTGTTCATCAGCACCCGCCAGTGGCCAGCTGAAATGGAAGACTCGCTCTAATTAAACTGCATTCTCCTGATTTCGTCAGATAGGACTAACTCAGATTATGTCAATAGTTTGCCTGAAGATCAGTGAATGGAGGCAGGAGGGGTCCAACAGACGCTGGACTTAAGCAGCAGGACGAGAGCTGTGTTTGGAGACGGCCGTCGTACCCCAGCGGGCAATGGACGGTCTAAATTTGTTTTCTCTGACCTGTTGTACATGTCACCTGTGGCTAAGACGGTTTTCGTTCTTGTGTTCTTTGATTGCCCTCAAACCTCAACCAACGTGTTTATCGGAACCCAATCCATGAGCTCACATCATGTTTTGTGCAGACTCACAACCGGACCCTAATCTCAGAGGGGACACGTCCTCATTCATCATCACTGTTTTGTAACAAGTTCCCTGTGTCGTGACGTGGTTGGAAAATATGACTCATATCATTCTGTTACGCAGCGCTGATGCAGATGCTGTTATCAGTTGTATTAGTACTGTGATCAGTGGGTCTGCTTCAGTGTACTTTTGTTACTTTCCATACCACCCTGATGAGAAAAAAATTGGTCTAAAAACAACTGAATGTGACAATTTTGTTTTGCTTGTGTGAGAGAAGCCAGGCTGCTGCATACACTGTTCCTCCTCCTCTTCAGCCTGGGCCTGTCTCCATCAGGCAGCCAGGTGGCCGCAAGTTCTGCCTTCACTGACAGTACTAATGACGGCTGGGAAAAATTGTTCTCTCTCTCTCTCTCTCTCTCCCTACAATACATGCATTTGGATGCATGTACTCTGCATATGATAACAAGGAAGAAGGAGGAAAAAGAGATGGTTTTGGTTCATGTGGAGTCCACCGACTCAAGTGGAGTCAGATAATAATTGAATGTTGGATAATGCTTTACTTGTTCTGGTGAAGTCTCTGGTCACAATGGTTGGGTTAACCTGAAGTTCAGCTGCCAATTAGAGTCAGTCGGGTGAGACACTGCATGATATGTACATTTGACCGGAGCTCCCTGTGCTGTAGGTCTGAACTGAGAACATGGTGCAGCAGCCAAGCACAGAGCCACATGATGCAACGTTGTAAAATAGTACCTTTGAACCTGCGTCCCGATAGCAGTGAATGCAAACAAACCAGCAGATTTCAAACGCCATCTCCCCAGCAGCCCGTTTAATGGACACACCTGACTGGCCGGCAGACTAAACAGGCAAATCACACAACACACGGCTGGATTTACAGTATGTCTGTCTGCATAATGCTGAGACTCAGTCTTCAGGGTGAGAGGGGTCAACCTGCGGCGTCTCCATCCTGCGTCTGTGTAGCTGATACCATCTAATCCCGTCCTTCCATGTCTTCTCTATCTCATTCTGCCCTCCTCTCCTCCTGTTATCTGCCCATTCACTGTTGCTGCAGGATCAACAGGACAGGTTAGATGTTTGCACTTGCATCAATATAGATTATTATTTTCAGTCCACTGCAGGGACTTCGGGGTAGAAACTCTTCAAAGCTCCTCACCGTATGACTTTGAAGATACATTAACGGCCCAGTTAGAATTTCAGAGGAATTTTTTTGTAAAGCCAAATACGAAATCTAAAAAATTCACAAAAGGGCAAGTGTGTAAAATCTGGAGAGTTGGAGAGTTGTCTGGTTGTGAGCACACACACACATACACCACTGCTTTTTAAACAGCACATTTTTGGAGCGTTCTCTCACTTCACTTGCTTACTCGGAGGTGCTCTGTCTCAGCTCGGATTAATAATGCATGTACTTCTCTCACAGATTGTGTTCTGAGCATGTGAAAGTTGGATTGGGAGTGTGTGTGTGTGTGTGTGTGTGTGTGTGTGTGTGTGTGTGTGTGTGTGTGTGTCCCTTGAGGCTGCCACAAACCTCCATACGTCCCTGCTTGTGTGAGTCAGATGCAGAGGATTAGTGCGAGGAGTTCTGATAGAGTTGTTGGCATCTTTCAAGCCTATTACCTTACATTTGTACATTTGTCTTTGTGTACGTTTTGGGTTCAGTGTATTGAAGGAGTGATAGCAGTGACATCAGAAAGAGCTGGGTGTCTGTGGCACCTGTGCTCTACCACGTCTATATGACCATTTTCTGCTCATATCGTCCAAATAAATTCAGAAGATGAAGCTGTCGGGTGTGGAGAGAAATATTGCGGCAACGTGCACCAACAGATGGTTGGAAACGATGGTGATCACATTAATGGCATGGACCCGCCGCTGTGATTCACTGAAACCTCAGAGAAGTGCCAAATTCTGTAATAATGACAAATTGTGACCATGGTATGTTGTGTGTGTGTGTGTGTGTGTGTGTATTTCCTGCCCTATATATCAGCAGAAGAGGAGATTTCATGGTGTTTTTATTTCCACATTTAATCCACATAGACACCGTCTGACGAATCGAAGCGATGTTCTGATTCATATAATGTCTGGCATTTAAAGGAAGAAATGTTTGTTTCTATGATTTGAAATTCCTCTGTGTCTATGCGACACCAGCACAGGACATCTCCCCCAGCCAGAGGTTCAGATGAGGAGGCACAGAGCGGTCGAATGAGTTAATGAGTTGGTTCATGAAGCTGAGCATCCCATAGACATACAATGATATGATACTTTGTTCAGAAGAAGCACTGTCCCAGAGAGGACACCTCAGCCCTCAGACACTGCATAGGATGGAACACGCTGCACTGGGAGTCGGAATGCACAGGTGTTTTGTGTTAATGTCCACCTCGTGTGCACGTTTGTCTTTTTTTTTGTTATAAATCTTGGCTTGTGCATCTCGCTCCGTCTCTCTGCAGAGACGAGCCAGCCAGCAAGGCATTCAACCAGCCACTAATGCTCTAGCGTGTTTGGCTTAGTCCTAATCCCCCCTGGCTCACTTTAGCCATTATCCAGTCAGGGCTGCAGTTAACAGGCTATATTATGAGCAACGAGCGGCTGCCAGGGTCAAGAAGAATCCGCCATTAAGGGAATAGACGCTCCCTGTGTTTGCATTTTCTCCTGAAGCGTCTCCAAACCTCAATTTTGTCCAAAATTACACACAAATATGAGAGGAAAGGTGCAGTCATAGACACCTGTCTTGGCATGACAGCTGAGTACAGCCTATTCAGAGCTAAACCGTCCTTTGTGTGCCGTAATGAAGGTGTGGAATATTTCAATGGGAGGATTGTGGGGCTTGAAAGGAGGCTGAGGTCTTCAGGTAGATCAAATACTGCAGAAAGAGATGAATGTCTACCGTTACAGTTTGTTTCTAAAAATGCCGGGAACTGTGTATTGTGCTCACACGCGATCACAAATGATTGATAGGATTGAACCGACCACTTTGTGGACGCTGTCTGTTCAACAACTTTTTAACATTTGTTCTCTCCTTCTAAGGGAGTGTTTTTTTTTTTTTATTATAGTGGCCTCGCTAAGAAGAGAATAATCCTGCATGACTTTGACACAGTGCGCTACACAAATATAAATCTACATATCTTTTGCAGGGAATTGATGCCAAAGTCTTCAGACGGCCAGTTGACCATGGAGAAGACGCCCAGCTACTACGTGACCAAGGAGGTCCCGGCTCGAATCTACACCATGTCCAAAGACACAAAGCTGATTGTAGTCGTCCGGGATCCTGTCACTCGAGCCATCTCAGACTACACCCAGACCCGCTCCAAGAAGCCGGACATCCCGTCTTTTGAGAGCCTGACCTTTAAGAACATGTCAGCCGGTCTGATTGACACCACATGGAGCGCCGTTCAGATTGGCATGTATGCTAAACACCTCGAGCGCTGGCTCCAGTACTTCCCTATGGAGCAGCTGCTCTTTGTTAGCGGGGAGCGCCTGATTAGCGACCCTGCAGGAGAGGTAGTGCGCGTTCAGGACTTTCTCGGGCTCAGGAGGGTGGTGACGGAGAAGCATTTCCACTTTAACCCGGCAAAGGGCTTCCCCTGCCTCAAGAGACCGGAGGGAAACAGCAAACCACACTGCCTCGGCAAAACCAAAGGCAGGACCCATCCGAATATTCACCCCGAGGTGGTGCAGCGGCTGAGGGACTTTTATAAACCCTTCAACCGCAGGTTTTACCAGATGACCGGTCATGACTTTGGCTGGGACTGAGAGGACACTGATGCTGGTTTCTTGTCTGATTTGTAATGTGGTCATTCTGGAGATATTGTTATAGAGTGTATGTACAGTATTTGCTGGATGTGTAAAAAGTTCAGAATTCTATTTTATGATAATTTATTATGATATGAATTTACTAAGCTGCCTAACCAGGTGTGTTTTGTGATCCACTTCATGTCTCACTCTCAAAGCACAATGTTTTTTACGGGTATCACACGCCGGGCTCAGCAGCGTCATTATGGTTTTATCCTTTACTTTTCTTGAATCACCTGAGCAAGATCCAACTTCTCAAACTTGTAATCTCCCCTTAACATTCGTCTGACCCTCAGAGGTCTTTTGGACTCACTTAGTAAGGTCGATACCGGTCTCAGCTGATCCAGTGTCACTTGCCAGGTGGATCAATACGGTAATAGCTCCTCATCATGTCAATTAGACCAGACTGATGGCACTGCCGTGATCTCTCAAGCACCGCTATAAAACACGGATCCATTAATGGTAGTGGGTTTATTGCTGACCCTTGAGCCAACATCAGGCTAATACAATAAAATAGATTTCCACTGCATTTTTTGGCTCAACCTCTATTTATACCATTTCTACACTGGGATCAAGTAAAGGGGCCTGTCACAAACAAAGCTGCTATGTAACGTTCAATTATTGCTCCTCCTGAAATGACCTTTATCTTTCAGCTGTTCTGAGCTGGCTCTAATGGATCGTTCTGCACATCGAGTTTATCACAGGTGATATAAGATGTGTTAAAGACACCCCTTGTCCATGATGTCTGCATGTGTGGCGTGGCACACCCCAACTTATGGGCATTTCTCTAAATATTCATCCAGTGGCCAGTGAAGAATTTAGTTTAAAAAAAGGAAAATAAATGTACTGTTGAGTTTTATTCAACATTTTTAAATCAACGTTTCAGATGTCATTCCGTGATGACCGATTGCAGCCCTGTCTTGGCACTATTTTACTGTATCCATCACTTTAAACCATTGAAATGAAGCAGATTTGACTTGGGCGTCATGTCATTTTTATGAAGTAATAAATAAAAACATTTGATCCAAATGTCACTCTTTGTGTTTTTTTTTTAATTTTCTTCACACTGTGTCGTAATCAGTGTATTAACCACTGGAAATAACTCCTTGCACTTTCCCCACTTTACAGGTATAAATGTCTGGATCCTTGCAGGCAAATGTGCACTGCTGCTTGCAATTTACCACCTTGCATGTTATTAAGCTAACGAGCTAATTAGCACAGTGCCATTACCTGAATGTCTCTATGATGCAGTGACCCCCGCGGTACCTGGTTTCACACCTACAAAAAAAGGCCATATGATGAGAATGGTGAGAACAGTCTTTCTGTCATGTCTCTAAGTAACAAGTACTCCCCCTCACTTAGCTGCCATTAAAGTTGTTGATGTGGATGTGATTTGTGTACACTAATTCATTATTATTATTATCGTCATTCACAATATGATCATCTGTGTTGGATGCAGCACATTTGTTTTCATTTCAAGACTATTTAGCATCATTTATCAGGACCGCCTGACATGGTTTTATGGAGCCACCTCAGGTTATCCGTGTGCCCGCCTTCCACAAGCTGTCGCATCCATCATGCAGCACTGGTAACCCAGGGAGAAAAGGTTATAGTTCAAGTGAGATATGAATCACCCCACTCTATTAACAAACAACCTTTATTTAACTCTCCAGCAAAACGCCCTCATTTACCTGGGGCTGCCTGGAGATGATGAAGCCAGTCTCCTTGGTGGCAGGCTGGCAGTCTGATCGCTCAGGAAGCAGCTCCCTTTGCAATTACAGGGATGGAGGAGGAGTGCTGTAATTGCTAGGCTCCCAACTGGGGAATTGCTGTTAGCACACATCCCTGCAGGCTGTTGTAAGGGAGGCTGCTTTTGTTTGAAGGTTGGAAAGACAAGGAAAATAGGCACCTGGCAGCCCTGAGCATGAAGCAACTTCACACATCCACTTGGCAGCCACCACTGGGGAATAGAATCAGAGCAGCAGAAGAAAAGGAAAGCAAATCAAACATCATACAATACTGGAGAACAGATGTGCAGAAATGTGGAGGCTGTGCAAGCAGCAGCACCAACTGTAGCCTCATTCCGATTATGTTGGGAAGTCTCTGTAGTTGTCATGTTCGAACACGTTGAATGTGTTTGTAGGCCTCCTCCTGCAGACATGATCGCAAGTCACACTTTTCTGGTCGTGCATCAGCAATAGATGTACATCAGCATAATAATGTATGTAAGCAAACCAGACAAATCTTGTGAACATGCTGACAATGGTACACAACCCACTCTTGTACACACTACCTCCAGATTATATCACTGAATTTATGCTTTTTTTCCCCTTTTTTTTTTCCCTAAAGAGTGGCGTCTCTGGTTCCTGTGTGTTGTAGAACCGGTGCCATTCAGTGGAGAGCAGCAAAGTCTGCAGAAAAGTAGAAAAGTTGCTATATGAGGATCATACAGTTTTAGAGAATCTTTCAGGGGGAAAGTTCTCCCCTGAATTTGTACACACAAAAATAAAAAAAAGACAGAGAAATGAAGGCCTTGTCTGGGTTATCTGTTCTTACATCATTCAACAGAACCGAGACAGAATCTGTTTATTAATCTTTCACAGACTAAATCGTCTGTTTGTTTTTTTTCTTCCTTTTGTTTGGTAATCGAATGAGTTGACATGAGACCAGGGAGCAGGAGTTTTAATTAAAAATCATTGTTAACTTTGAGCATCGGAAAAGTAACAAAGAGAAATTTGCGGAGTCATCGATAAAAAGCTACTTTGAACATTACGTGTTCGAATGTTCATCTGGGAAATAATCTCTTTGAGCTAAACTTTGTTTTTAAGACAATCGTCTTCCTCTTAATCTCTTATTCTGCGTTGTCCAAACTCTAATCCTAATCCGATAGAGAGGGCAAGCATTAATCTGAGTTGACAAATATGTGCTGACAGAGCCAATCTAAATCCTCCTCCAAAAGCACTGTGTGAGATCAACTTTATTCAGGCAATTTCCAAGAAAAAAGGGGAATTTTATGCTGGAGGATGAAGGCAGATGACGGGTGCAGAGCACAGCAACACCTCGTGCTTGTCAGCTCAAATTTCAGAGCGGAATTCTTGCTGACGACTCGTCAGCATATGCTAGTTTGTGACAGTCTGTAGGCTATGGCGCAAATCGCGTACTTGTATACTTACACTTAGCATTTTGAGTACATAAGTGCGATCACACTGAATAAGATGCGAATGAAATATGAAAATGTACGACGCGCACTCAGCTGGACACTTTGCACTCTCGACCGCCACCATCTTGGCGCCGTAGAAACGACGTTACCTTTCACTTTTTGCGAGTTGGACAACAGCGACCAGTAGCGCCACGGGGGACATCACCTACCGATGTATTCCCGGCGAATGTTAACCATAGCTTGCTAGCTAGTACACCACGGCACATTGTCAGGCATTGATGTCGTGGCGCACGTTTGATGCCTGTGTGTGATAAGTTGTCATCCTCACCTCAAGATGTGAGGCTCAACGCTTGAACAACTGCTGTAAATATTCACCAAAGGCAGCAGCTAGCAGCAGTAAGTTTCATTTTCACGGCACTCCTTGATGTGAGACAGTACTACCCTTCACGAGTGTACTACAAAGGAGTATGAGGTTTGGGACACGGCCATGGTCACCTCTCAATGTGCGTCAGTGCAAAACTGTTAATTCAACACAACGTGACCTCGCATGTATCATCATCTCTGGGCTGAGCATTGGATACAAAAATATGTTCCCCCGCATTAGCCACTTCCTTTTCATGTTTGTCAGAACCATCCTTCAACATAATTTGCAGTTCACCCGTGGATGCAATCAAGCCTCAAAACAGGTTCCATGCTGCTTTTGCCCACAGCGCTCCTCATCTAGTCTTATTTTTAGTTCGCCAACAGGTGGGTAAAGAGTCTTCCGACCTTTTAATCAAGATTTTGATCAAGTACAAAGCAGTTAGCCATCAGGATTTGGCACAGCTCCACTTCATGTGCTTGCGGGTGGACGTGTTATGATTGCAGGAGAGCCGAACTTGGCAAGAAGAGTTCTTTACTATTCATTTCTTTTCCGGTGAACTGTATTTAATCTAGTGTCGAAACACAGACTTGAAGAATCAGCATTGATGTGATGTTGTGAGGAGGGGAACTTGCATCAGCACCGTGATGTAACCAGAGATTCCCCTGGAGGATGCGGGTTGGGGGATGTGTGTGTGGGGGGGTGCCCTCTAACCAATACAGGCAGTTCTGTCGTTAATGTTCATTCTGTGGTCTCCCAACACTATTTGTTGCAGTCGCCCGCCTGCCTGGTACCACTTTGGACTCTCCATTAAACCCGACTCGAGTTCTCCAAGTCCCAGTTGAAAGCAGTTGTAATGACTTTATCACTCCGCCTCAGTGAAACCTCCATGGAGCGTGAACTTGTGCATCCATCTTGAAATTGGAAGTGGAAGACAAATGTCAAAAATACTGTAGCATCAATAGGACATGAAACTGAACACATTTTCAGAATGATATTATTTCCACTAGAAGAAAATAATTGACATTGATATTGAAAAGTTTTGTTTGAATACGTAAATAAGGAAAATAGACAAAAGATAATAGAAAATACAACTATAACAATAGTTGTAGCAACTAAGTACAACAATTTTATTTAAATAGTATATATATATATATATAATATTGAATATATTTAAGTATTACTTAATGCAGATGTCGCTTGTAACGAGCTGCAAGATTACCAATGTACAACAAAGTGGGTAAGAAAGTGTCATCAAGTACCTGGAATTACTAGTTAAGTCCAATACTTGAGCGAATGGAATTACATTCCACAACTTTGTTTGTCAGACGTCACCACACCCACCCCCCACCCCCACCAAGCTCAGACATCCGAGGGGTTTTCCAGTCTCATCCTGCTTTCTCTGTAATGAGGTGTGTAGAGCCCCCCTGTCTCAATGGACCTATGTCACCTTCATAATCCAAGATTTAGACTTTGAAGGGTGAGGGACCCTCTGTGGGATTACAGCCTGGATCGTCTGTTCCGTGGTCTGTCGTCTGAGAGGAGGCTAGCAGGAGGATGCTCCTTTTTAGCTGGTGCTAATCTGCAGTGCTGGCACAGCGCTGTCTGAGCTACGTAGAGCTGGCCTCCGCACCAGACTGTTACATCTATCTCTGCATGTGTGAGTCGGCGATAAGGGTATTTTTAAAACAGTGCTGCTGAATACAAGATGTTTCCTTTCAGGGGGGAAAACCAGCACACAGCACTGTGTTTAATAAAGTTAGGCAGTACAGAACAGCGTTTGTTATGAGACTGTCACGCAAATAAAGCTCACAGCTAGAGAGTTCATTACCCACGGTGGTAAGACAATAACGATCCTGTGCTTGAAGCGTCAGAGAGAATTTCAGGTCTGTCAGGGATTTAATCAGATTTTACAATTAATTGGTTCGTTAAACTCCTGCTCCTGGGATCGTACAGAAAATGAGGGAATGTCAGAACGGAGTGGGGAATTACCCATGACGCCCTCGCCATCAGATTCTGTTTATCTCTCATTGCATATGTGTTTCTGATTTCTGGCGTTTATTTTTTTTAGAAGGCTTTAACCTATTTAATGGAACCAGCAGCGCTCCAGAGAGTTTCTTTTCATCGGATCTCACAGGTGTTTTTCAGTCGATCCCTTCTCGTGACTTTTCCATGGCGTTGTTCCCTCCCTTGACCTTGTTTGCTGCAGGCGTCCAGAGTAAATGCCTGTAGAAGAGAAGGCCACACACACACACACACACACCAGCCACCCTCTGCTGCAAACCAAGGTCCTGATTTGTCTCCGGCTCCTTGCGTTGCCATGGTGTCAGCCGAGAGGTGCAACTTACTGAAAAGACAAGTTAAATAGTTGCTCAAACTGGTCTAAACTGTCAATGATGGTGTTGTAAACAAACATGTCCTTCTGATGTCAGATTTCCATAAGAACCCCCCAGGAATCTGATCCTGTGAATCCCTCAGAAATGCTCCTGTTATTTATCCCAAAACCAGTCCTTCTTTTGATGACTAGACTTTCGTACCAGCACAGTCTTTCCACTGTGCGGTTCAGCACCAGCTGGTCGAACTTACTGTCGCTGAGCCTCCTCTGATCTTCTCTGTTTCCTTCCTCGCGGTGGGCCGGAGCTCCTCTCATGTCACGGTCGTACAGCACGCAACAAACAAGTGAGCCTATGTGGATGCTGCTGCTCCCAGCGTCAATACCACCACAGCTGTGTACATTTATGTTTGTTGGATTGAGTCGGAACACATCTTGGTGCTTATTTTTCAACCTATGACCTCAGTTTTGTGAGAGGAAATTGAAGAATCGAATTATCTCCCACGAGGAAGAACTTGAACTAGGACACTCATCCCATCCGTCGAGCTTTGTTGTCTGGTCTCCTTTCCATTGTCTCCTCCTATTTAGCCTTCACTAAGTGTTACATTAGACAATGTGCTGCGTACCGCTGTGCCAGTTTCAGACCCTTCAAGGTTTATTTCCATCAAAACATTCTAGTCCAGCAATGATTGCTCTCTGTTCACCTGTCGGGGAGTGTATTGGGAATCATACAAGTAGTTAGTAGTAGTAGTAGTAGTCATCAGCTTAGGGAATTTCACTGACACTGATGTCAGCTCTCTTTTGTTTTGGTGCTATCCTGTATTATATACTCAGACACCAGCTCCATTTTGTTCTGTCTTGCAAGATGAGATGCAAACAGTGTTACACGGTGTTGAGCTGAAGCTTCTTTTCATACTAATACATCATCATCCCATGAGTCACTGACACTTTATCACCGTCATTGCTCTTGTCTGAAGTGCTTCCTCACTCCGTGTGAACGTCCCTTGCAGACCTGTGGAACGTAGGGTGCGACACACCGCACACATGCACGGTGTGGGCGCAGCAGTCGACCACCAGCTTCGGCCTGTGACCGTCTCTAGCTCGCCTTCCCTGTTAGCCTCCGCTGCCACCTTTAACGGCACACTGAGAGGAAAAGCGTGGGAAGGATAATGATGTGGGTAGTACAGCTTCCTAAGTCGTGTCCTCTTTGTTGCACACACACACACACACACACACACACACACTTCCTAGAGCATGTCATCCCACATTTACAGCGCCGGGACATTATCTCTGCTGCATCTACTTATTATGTTCACGCATTTAAACAGTAAAAGTCTCACACTGGTCACTTGGTGAAGCGTTCTCAGCGGCCGCTGACCCATGGCTCAGAGGGCTGGGACTTGTTCTGTATTAGGAGAGACAAGGCAGACTAATTCAATTATATCTGCCTGGATACGATTTCTAATATCATTGGAATGACTATGTTGAGCTGTTGGGTTGTTGAACTTAAAACTTTCTCATTGAAAGTCATCTTCCCCCTTTCAAATGTATTTTGAAACATTAAGGTATCCGTTATAGGGGATTGTATTTATAAAGGAGAGCTGAGCTCCAATCTGTTCATCGGATCAATCTCGTTGGTGCACTGGAGTCGTCTGCAGCTTCCTTGAACCCAACTGGTGTGTGTTCCCAAGCTTTCAGTTCGGATCAAGAGGCTCGTGAAAGAGCTTGAATAGGCTACTAAACATGGCAGACAGCCAGTCGTGTCCCCCAGAGGGCCTAAGAATCCCCATGTGGAGTCGTTCAAACGGGCTGAGGAAAGGGACGTTTAGGTGCTCCGGTTGCAGTTTGACACTGGATACCACTCGAGAGGGATTCTGTGTAAACAAACGGCCACATGTATGTGGGAGTGAAAGGCTGCAGGATGAGATTCATCAGAACCTGCTCTGTTGGTTTTAGGATGTCCTCTGCACCGCTGTCATATCATCATCAAGTTAAAATCAACGACAGTATGACTTGAGTTTTCAGTAAGAGGTACTTTGAAGAGACCATGTGCCCAAACCCTTAACCCCCCAACCCCCCAATCCCCCACCCCACATACACAAACACACTCGTGGCCCCGATCCTTTCAGCGACACTTCCCGACGTGGTGAAATGTGCTTGACTCCCCTTGTTGACATTTTGGAAATGTCATCACTGAATGACGGAGATGAACGCGGATTTGACCACATGTCCAGATATAACTCATCTGTAGTCCAGCCTTGATCTGTCAGGCTCATGTTCAATACCCAACTCAAAATCAAACCCAAAATCACCATGACTGCACCGACTCCACTATCATCATCGTAGTTTCATATTGTCATTTTAAAAAAAAAGAAAAAAAAGTCAAAAATGGCCTTAACTGAAATGCTTTTAACTCATCAGGAAGGCATCTATGGACACTGGATGATTTTTGCTCCAGCGGTTTGACGGCACTTTGCTCCTCTCAGAGGTTTCCACACTTGTCCTCTCGCTGCTCCTCTCTCCTCTTGCAAATAATGAACAGACTAGAATAAAGCCTAATATCTGACCTACATTGTGCAAGCCTGGTGTGAAGCAATTAATCTTTTAAAAAGCTTTTTAAGACAGGAAGCAAGTGCACGCCACCATTTTAGTCATTTAAAGTGAAGGCGGAATTCAAACCGGCGTGGCTCTTCCTCTTCCTCCTCCTCCTCCTCCTCCTCGGTACCCTGCGTATTGCAGCACCTTCATGTCAAAGTTCGGCGACTTGCCAAGTTGAGGCCCCTGTAGCTGCATGGATTAAAATAGAGGTGTATCCGTTGACGCGGTGGAAGTACAGGCTGCATCACCAAATTAATAGGGAGCATATGTGTTACACCTTTGAGAGCTGCTTGAAGCACTGAATTTGTGTTTATTCACACTTAAATTCACACGCTGTGGAGGCTGAAGGTGCAAACAGGTCATGTGGGACAACTAGTTCTTCCCCACTTTTTGCAACAGTCTGTAAAGGAGCCACAAGGCTCAACCAGTAATCTTCTACTATTCCTAAGTGCCTCAGATTAATTAGAGGAGGATGAGTCACGTGTTTGTGGAAGTAAATATGGATGCTGCAGGACCGCGTATAAAGGGAAGTAGAAGATTGAATTTGAACGATGGCCTTTTATGTGAGGAAGCGGCTTCCTCTGCTTCCTCAGACTGAAAGATATCAAATATGAGATACTGGTCTCATATGGGCAAAGAGGTCCTAGTTGAACCACCTCCACCTGAACGCAGCCTACGAGAGGTGGTGAAGATCTCATATGAGGTCCAAGCGGCTGGACGAGCTGGTGTGTGTTTGTGTTCATGTGTGTTCTCCATGCAGCGAACACATGTGACTCTATCGTCCTTAACAGGCGTGTCAGGAGACGACACTTTACAGGTGGAACCAAACTGTGAGGAAGGAGGTGTGTGAGTCGCTTTGTTTTCCTGTAAATATTTGTCATTATCGCGCGCGCGGAGATTTATGACTCAGTCGATTTATTCTACCTGCTGTGAAAACAGGGGAGAGGAGCTGGTGACATACAGCTGAGTCAGCGCATCATCAGTGCATAGGACCTTCACACTGGAAGAGGAGATATGTGCTGCCACCACTGTTTTATTCTGTGGATGGATGGATGGAGTACTTGCAGTGTCACAGCAGCAGTATTAAAATGAACACACTCATGTACACAATACTAAAACCACAAGACCCAGTAGTTACATATTTACCAACACACACTAGTATTATTTCCACTATGTTTAAACCTATGTTTTAAAAAAAGGCACCTCTAGAATAAAGAAATAGCCACTAATGCAGACAGTAAAAACTACAAGTGTAAATTATTACATTTATTTAAATATTAGATAAAAAGAAAGAAGTCTTACAGATATTATAGATTTGTCTGTCCCTATGCAGAAGGAGATTTATTATAAATGTAGCATACAACGGCAGAGGGCAGGAATGACTTCCTGTTGTTTGTCTCCAGCCAAATCATACTGCGGACCGAAGGGGATGGATGTGTAAAACATCTGCAGCGGCCAGTTTATTGAATTCATGTCGGTGTCCTAGCCAGCATGGTGGAAGAGATTATCAATTAGTACTGTTGAAGACGTTCATCCAGTTAGCACGTTCTCAGAGGGGATTCATGTTTCCTGCACAACTTCACTGGCCAATCAGGATCCAGATGTGTGCAGGTTCAGAGGTCAATCAGCTCATTAGTATGATACCGGTGAGAATCGTTTGCTTCTTGAGGCTTCGATACACAGAGGATGGAGGATGCAAATGAATTTACAAGTAGCGGTGAACGGAAAGAGATGGTGAACGCCTGAAGGGGGGCACCTGGTTTTTGTGTCTGAACCACGATTCCCTCACCGGTTCCGACCTTCCCTGAACATCTTAATGGGTTTCACAGGGTTTTTTTTTTAGGGGGGCTGAAACAGTACCAGTGCTTGGCACCATTAATTAGGATTCAGTTCCTCACCTGCCAAGAGGCATTTTAGATGTGTAAATTAACATGTGCCACTGAAAAGTGCATTCGAGCTATTAAAAAAAAAAAAAAGGGCAACACTTTTCCTCAGCAGATGTTCTCAACATGGTGTGATTGTGCATGGAACTTCAATAACCCATTAGGATTACTATTCATCCTTTCATGTCAACTTGCTTCAATAATATTTAATAATGCTGTGGTTGAAGCGACCCCTGGCTAACGTCCCTCCCGGCTGCAATAATCGAATTATGACTTTGATGGACAAAGATTTAGTTACACACATTTATTGGTACGTCAGGATACATTATTCATTCCTCACACATCTCACTGACACGGTGGGAATCATTCACACTACAGCTCCATTTATCCAAACAGCTCTGGATTTGCTCAGGACAGACGTGAACGCTGGCTGAGCAGCTGTTTGAGCTCTTATGGGACCGCAGCCGACGTGACCAGGGAAGAGAGATCAGACATGGGCCAGGTTATTAGACGAGTCAATGTCAATATTTGCACTCTGCAGACTTTCAGGGGAACCTGTTAACCTCTGCGTGGACCTGGAATCTGCTCTGGGCAGAGATTTCCCGTCGTTCAGTCGCTGCAGTGATGTTTACATGTCTGAACATCTTCACTGACAGCGCTAACTGGCGGATAACAAGATCGAGCCTGGCTGGAGTTGCTGGCTGTTTACGGGTTCCTGCCAACAGCTTGAAAAGGGGTTTTGTGTCGCTTACATTGCCCAGTCTCAATATGTCAACACTCTTAAAGCCACAAGGGTTTTTTTTCCTCTTACCCTCTTAGCCTTAAACACACAAACGGGAAGTAATCTTGTGCAGCTTTAATCTAATGCTACTTTAAACTGCATCAAAACAACTTTTCTTGCCGTTACCTATTGTCAGTCAGAAATAATCGGCACATATAACAACAAAGCGTCTTGCTCATTGGGTGGTCTTCATTAACCAGCTGCTGTTACAGCCCACCTGCTTTTACAAATAGCCTGACGTGTGTTTGTAGCCAGATATTTGCAGTTGATGATGTGAACGTAGAGATAACGTCGCTTGTATTTAGAAAAGAAGAACAAAGAGGAAATAGACTATTGGATTCGGACGCAGAGGATTCTTACTGGAATTTTACTGCTAAGGAAGGACCCAGCGAATGGCCACGGTGTCTGATAGATAAGACTGTAGCAGATAGGTAGTGGGTGTACCCGTCTGTCCTCTGAATCCGAGGTCTTTGCACACTTAATGTTTGTTAAGGGTGTAATTCTAGCTTGGCGCATCCAGACACCAGTGGCCACCGGGACTCTGATCATCAGTCATCAGGGAAGGAAGAAAGACAAACAAAGGCAAACACCTAAAGCTGGGCTAGTCTCAACCCCATCGGGAAGACTGGAGCCACTGGCCGGGGTCAGCGAGGTTGAAATAACACAGCTACTTCAGTTTGACCTCTGATTGAGCCTCAAGCGCCATCATTCATTTGATCTGCCAGTAGATATCACATCCATGTTTCAGACCTATTCAGGTGCCGGACATTTGAGAGGTTGTAATCACACTGAACAAAAAATAAAAACACACACGTCACTGGTCGGTTCAGAAAATGTTACTTCAACAACCATCAGTGAGCCGCCACAGATCTGCAGGACACAACACACCAGTACTTCAGGATCTGATGTACCCAAGAAAGTTTGATGTCTGCAAGTACATAGAGATCTATTGAAGCTATGAAACAAGGAGTAATCTGGACCCAAACGCAACACACGACGTTTCCAAGCTTTACAATTTCTTTATTGGTTCGGGGAAACCGGGGAGGGAAAAAGGTCAGAACACAAAAACTGCAGCAACACAAATTTCAGTCTCTTTTTGTAAGAGAACTCAAAAACAGCCACCACAAAAAAACCTTCAATCACAAACAGAGGCAACAAGGCAAGGCAAGGCATGGACATTACCGACGGTAAACTGGAGGCAGGAACAGGACGAATCAGCAGCAGGACACAGGAGCTGGAGAGACACGCAAGCATAAGCAACAATCTGGCAACGAGGTGAGGGGCATGGGAGGCTTTAACACCTCTGTGAGGGACAGGTGTGGGTGGTTGAGGCTGATTGGGATGAGATTGGATGGGAGTGGCGAGATGTGATGCGTTCAGGGAAGAAGGGAGAAACCAGCGACGACAGGCAAACCATGACAAGCTGAAAACGTTCCTGTTCTCTAGTGGCCTTCTGATTGGTTGTGGACCATCATCAGCCAGTTCTGAAAATGTCTTGTGGAGGAATGGGACAACACAATGAAGTGGTAATGCCACACACCCATTTGTGTTGAGTTCATGCACCAGCACAAGTTGGTGTTTGAACTAGAAGGAACAGTTTCATAGATCTTAAGCGTTGTGTTGACGTTGAATTAAAACTGCATGTGAAACGCTCCAAAGAGTGTTCCTGGATTGTTCCGACACATCTCCACGGCACACGAGCACCGCGTCTGTGCTGCGCAGAGAGACTTCTGCACCATTGAGTACTATTCTCAGTGACTTGGCCACGTCACAAAGACATAGTGTCACATAGACAGACAAAATGATCACATGGAATATCTTCATTTTGTGGAGACGAACCCCTTGTTTGTGTGCATGAAGCCTCTCTTTGCGCTCAACTGTATCGTGTTTTCGAATCATGTTTGTTCCACTTTGTGTGTAATTATCCCCATGAGCCTGAACGTGCAAGCTCTCACAAGCTCCTTCAAATTATCTGCATATTTTCATCTCCAACTCAATTGTGGTTAGCATATCTGAGGCCCATAAACGGATCAGCAGCTGCAGCAGCGTAACTGCTGTTCCTTGTTCCTCCACACTGATGTGTCTCGGCACTGTCACACCGCTCTCTAATTTACAGGAGTTCTGCTCGGGCCTGAAAAAACACAGAGTGACAACACGCTGGCCTGCTCACTGTGGTGTAATTAAAGGAGAAATGTTTGCCCCTTCATACCAGCACGGAAACCACTATTTGCCACAAGCGCTGGATTAGAAGGTCCTTTTTCTCTGGCTAGTGTCCACACAAATAACACACACACACACACACACACACACACACAAAGATGAGATAAGCCTTCAGTGACCCACAGTTTATGACACGACAGCAACCAAAAACTAAAAAGTCAACAAACAGTAGGTGTAAGAAAAAAAGAGACATACTGTATAACACACAGTATTTACATACAGTATATATAACAGACAGACAAACAGAAAGTCAACATGCGATGAACAATATGTACAAGAAAATATACAATTAAAGGTACTAACTGATGTACCATATTCAGACTGAGCACAATGAGTGACGACCCTGAGTATGAACATAATGTTGCACACATTTGTAATATTTACACCATACATGAAGTCTCAGTAGTAAGTGTATTATTGCGCATTATTAGATATTTTATTTAAGATTAATTATACATATATGTAAAAATCGATATATATCAGTATATATGTTTATATTTTTCCATATTTATTTTTTTCTAACGTGTCACTTCTTTTTTTCCTCAACAGTTACAAAGGTTAAACGTTGTCACTGGAATTAAATGACTAGCAATGCCACTTCTGAATTACAAATCTGATATTACTGCACTTGAGCTGAGTGAAGACCTATTTATTGTCTCCCAGATGCTCTGAGTTTTTTTTAAAGTGTTGACTCTTGCACACACCGTTTCTCCTTCACGGCAGATTGTTTCACATCCACCGTCTGACGTTTTCTGAGAGATATGCCCAAAGGAGCAGGCAGGAAATAGAGCTCGGAGATTCCTGTGCACGGCAGGGGTTCGACTCAGACACTAGTGGCAGGATTTAACGGCAGGGGTCATGGGTCAAAGGTGCCTTCAGGTTCCACATCTGCAACTTAGCCCGGATCCTGTTCGGGCGGCTGTCAAAGTGGGCAGCCAGCCGCACTCTAATGTGTATTAGCAAGACAAAGAGAGCAGAGAGGGGCGGGCATAAGATGGGCTTTGATTTCTCCGAGATTTATGGGCGTGATGAAATCAGCTCTGAATAAACGGGGCTTGGCCATTTTCTCTGTCGTTCAGCTACATCTGAAGGCTCCAGGAGACAGACGCTCCAGAGAAAAAAGACAACAAATCCAGAAAGATAAAGCGAGGAGGGGCTGAGTCTTCTCTGAAGTGTCCACATGTCCCTTTCAGGGGACATATGAGCCGGTCCATTGTATGCACAGTTGCACATCCATTACTACCGTAACCGCAGACTTAATTCTTCCCTGGGACAGCGAGAAACATCCAAACGTCCGTCTGTTTTGCAACCAGTGAACACAATGGAGGGTCACACACGGCAGTGAAACTGTCCTGGTCTTCATCAAGTGATTAAAACAGTTGTGATGTATGTATCCTGCCACCAAAATAAGCACCCAGTCAATGGTGATGAAGATGCTTCCTTTGAGTCCTGTCTCCCCCGTCCTGCATGTCCTGCAGTAAATATTAAGTGCCCCCGAGTGACCTTCCAGGTGATAAATAACCCTTAAGGTTAACCACATTTGAAACGGAGCTGTGAAGCCATTAAAGACCCCTGGAGTTTCCCTGACATGTCCAATATGTTATGTGTACAGCCTGGGACCAACATTCACCTCCCATTGGAGTCCAGGCTGATGAAGTGAGGAGGAGCTTGTTTAATCAACAAAGTCAAGAGTAAGAGGTTGGATCCTCTGTATGCATGTTCAGCAGTCTGTGTAAAATGTGCACCAAGAGTGATGCATGTACACACACACACACACACACACACGGTTTCATCTGGAATGCAGCGGGGAAAAAAAGTGTTTCACCGTTTCTTGTGAAAATGATGACGAGAATATATAATCTGGCTCTGACAGCGATCACCTTGCCATCATATACTTTCTTTAAAAGCTTAATTTCATAAACTTTGTGTCTGATGTGAAGTAGAACATATCTAAACTTCTTTTGATCAAAGGCAGAATCCGCTTTCAATAATCCACACTGGTGCCAACTTCTAAGAGCGAGCATAGGAGAAGATTAGTGTCGTGTTTCATTATTGTACTTTGTGCTTTAAACGGGAGGCAGAGGGGAGAAATGTGTCTGTCCCAGAATGAAAGAAACAGCAATATATTCCACACAAATAACAACCTACGCAGCTTTGTTTTTGTTTCACAATTTCCAAAGTCTTTAGAGGTGAATGAACATAAAAGTATGGAGCAGTCGCCACCAAGTGGAATTACTGAGAAAAGTCAGTATATATACAGTATATATACTGTTATACAATATATACTGTTATATATTATAACAGAATAATAAGCTACTTTCACCATCTGTATGGGATGGATGTAGTGTGTATTTGTCATGTTACATTGTTATGTAAAATTGTATTGTTATGACTTTTTCCTTCACCAGTACCAAAGATTTTTTTTTATCATGCCAACATTTCACTTTCTGGTGCCTTTAAATTCCCCCTCCCTATGAGAAAGAACCTTAATTTCTGTAACACGCTTGTCCTGAGTGTGTTTTGTGTTACAGCGCCTCCAAGAGGAACATTTAAGTTAATACAATGTCTTCCAAAAAGCAGTTTGTTGATAGTATAAACAAACAAACTACTCCTTTCAGTGTAAACTTTATACTGAAATGAGTACAATTCAAACATATATATATATATACATACATACATTTTCATATGATAAACTGAATTCAAGTATTGAATGAATTTCAAAGATGTTGTTTTCTGTCATTTTACATGATAATAGTATTGAAAACAGCCGTTTCCCCTCATTTCAGAATGAACAAACTTAGGGTTTTTAGTAAAACTGCTTTCAGTAAATGAGCTTTGCAGTGGTAGTTGGACCATTGTCGGAGTCTGACCATTTTAAGACATCAGCATAAACATCGTCATCTTCCACCAAGTAAGCAGAAATCATGTCCAAAACTGTTTATTTAGGAGAAGACAAAAATGACAAAAATGGAAACTTGGTTTTGTACAAATCAGTCACAGGACACACTTGCAATAGAAGATACACAAACACAAAGTAGGCTATACATTTGAAGAGTAGTAGATAAAGAAAGCACCATTTAAAGAGAAAAGGCTAAAAAAAAAAAATTCAACATTTTTATTTGAAATATCAAGTATAATAATTCAAGGGGGAAAAAAACCAACTTCATTCTCCTCGCTCCTTTTTCTTTACATTTCCCAGGAGTTTTCTCGTGTCATTCAGGAAGAGCAACAATGTAAGATAAGGCACGTCTGACAGTCGGAAAAACACAAAACAAAAAAAAAAGCCTGATGCTCGGGCTGTTTGAGGCGACATTTCTTTGGCACAGCTGCATGATTTGTGAGAGACACAACCTCTTTAATTGAGCAAGACAATGTTAACGTGACAACACTATATACAACATGTATGTAAAAATGTTATAAATATGTCTAAAAACCACAGACACTATGTACATCTTTGTACTGAAGCAAGGCGGGATCGCGCGTCTACGTTTTCTCAGACGACGCTTCTGTGTTGTTCGGGTCCAAGCCTGCAACAAGTGTCGATATGTCACCGAATCATTTCTAAACACATTCATCTGGAGTGGTGGGGCGCTGGTTGCAGAGAGAAAAACATGTCATCCATCTTTTCCTGATTAATGTCCGCTGCACCGGTGGCGTGGGCGTGCCTCTCGTGGACAAATGTTTTCATTCCTAAAACCCATTTTAAAGATGCTGCCGCCACAGGAAATCATGTGCAAACATGAGATTTTTCAGCATGCGGTCACATGGTACTGAAATCCAGCAAAGACAGATCCCCAGCAGTGATGAACGTCTCCTCTTTTGTGTTTACAACTGTTCGTGACACATGCACTTTTTGTTTTATCGATGGGATGTCAGTCTATGGTCTGTGGGCAGTAGGCACAGTGCGATGTTGTGGTAAGGGGCCTTCTTCTTCTACCCCTCCTCTCCTCTTCCCCCCTCAGCTCGGCCTCTCATTCTTTCTTCCTCAGGACGATGTAAATAAGGCCGCTGATGAGACAGAGAGGGAAAGCCACCCAGGCCAGCACGTAAGCGTAGCCAAAACGCACGCCAGGAACGTCGTCCGGGCTCATCACAGTGTAGATGATCGCTCCGCACATCACAAACAGACCTGGGAAAGGCACGTGGAGAGTTGAGGGCATCGAATGGAATGCACGATGACATCATGAGGGCGTGAGCCATCTTTGATGAGCTCATACTCACTGGCCAAGATCTGGAAGATGGCCGTAAAGAAGAAGCGTCCGCCCTTGACCAGTCTGAACAGTTGATACACAAACGCAATGAGGGAGAAGAAGCAGAAGAGCAGGGACAGGATCATGAGGGCCTGCACGGCCTGGATCCAGTCTGGGAGCGACGCAGACACGTTGGACATCGTAAATACCGACGCACTTTTAATGCACAACATGTGATATTTTCCGGAAGCCTTACACACCTTCATTGCTGGCCTGCCTGCAATGGTAGCCCCCGTTATTTGTCATGCAGTTGAACCAGAGATCCTTGCTCATATCCCCACCTACAGACCAGGCCTGGTAAACACAACAACACAGAGCCGTTTAAACGCCTGGCAGCTTCCACGGCTGCAAAATATACCAGAACATCTCACCACATCTCTACCGGCATATTTACGTGACGTGAAAAAGAAAACAAGTACTTACACTGGCTGCCGTGGACACAATAAGCAGGATGAGGATGATTAGGTGCATGATGAGCACTCCGAGCAGGATGAGCAGCATTTTTCAAGTATATCTGAAGAAATAAAATGAGACAAGAAAATGAAGTTGACACCAAAATGTCTGGTGAAAACTGGACATGGACTCATCCCGACGCTAGACGGCGACATTTCCTCACTTCTGCACCGACCACAGTGTTTACTTGAATGTGAAAGTATCCTCTTACAAGCAAACGTAGAAAAAAAAAAAGAGGGAAACATTTTCTTGCTGGTGGGAAGAAACGAATGCAACTACACCAATACTCAAATATATAAAACAGTCGAAATAATACAGTTATTAATATATAGTTCTTAATATATTCGAGAGGAAAAGTTAAATGGAAAACTGCAGGAAATGTGCCCGAGAAACATCCGTCGTGTGTTAGTTTTACCGTGAAATTCCTTCTGTAGAGTACAAATACACAAATACACAAATACACAAACGACCGGTCGGTCAGTAAACGCAGCACCAACTTAGAAGTCAGTTTTAAATGAATCCAAAGTCCGGCCTGAAGTCTGCAGCAGCAACAACAAATGGAACTTTCATTTGCGACTAAAGCGAAAGTGTGTTGGGGGGGGGGTGAAGCTCCATTAACAATAGTCCGACTTACAAAAAAAAAACAGGCAAAAGAAAAAGGTTTGATTCCGCTGAAGAAAAGGGCGCGTGGAGAAGTCTGCCTCTCTCGACTCTTCCTCTGTGGCTACTATTCCAGATGTGGCTCTCACACCCCGGTCCGACGTTTTCTTCGCCTGAGAACACCGCCCTGCAGGCCCGGCACGTCACCACAGCCCCATCCTCCTCCTCCTCCTCCTCCTCCTCCCCCTCCTCCTCCCCCTGCAGCTCTGCACCAAACACCATATGGTATCATTGTGCAACACCGTAAAATGGGCTCGTGAATGTCCGTGCATGTGTGCACATCTCTTTAACATCCCATCCCTCAAACTGTCAGATTCCATGTAGGATCAACTTTGTATTATTCTTACGAGAATACCCCCCCCCCCCCCCCCCCCCGACTGAGAACTGAATAGTTCTTTGAGCACTATTTCCTCCGATGTGAGTGAAGCATGATTTACATTATAATACACGTTAAGTTATGAATAAGATTGTATATGAACAATAACAATAATAATACTAATAGAAATATTGTTTTTCATGTGCTACTTGTTCACAATACTAAAATATGTCATATTCTCTAAATATTGTAATATTTAATAACATATAAATGATATAGCTGCTTTGGGGATAACAAAGTTAACATTAACCCTTAACATAACATAACATAATATAGAATAGCATAGAAGAGCTAACACAACATAGTACAGCATAAGTTGACAAGGATTTGTAAACGCGGTGTTTGTGTACCTGTTGTCTATGAATGTTCATCTCGTGTTCTCTAAGACTGCGATGAATAAAGTGAACTATCCGTCCATGGTTCTATCTATGAGGGAGGTGTACAGACGATGTGAGCTGTCAGGAGAAGTCGACATGACTTTTTTAGCGTGTTCCCGATGACTGAAGGAGGGCGGACATCCTCGGCCTGGCTGAACTCGACTGAGCACGTTGGGCTTCATCAAACACACATGTCCAGCAGTTAGTGCGTGTGCATGCGTATGAACAGTGAGCGGCCCTCTGGAGGCCCCCGCGGTATGCCCAGAATGCCTGTGTGTGTGTGTGTGTGCGCAGCAGGCCCTGTGTTTACCCCCGTGGAGAGAAGGGAGTGTTTGTCCAGTGCCAAGGGGAGTTGACATGCTGCAGTGTTTTGGTGCTGCTCAATCGATGGAACGGCTCGAATCTCCACGGGCACAAGGAGGTT
>CAAKHB010007497.1:208920-219571 GCA_901007665.1 Aeoliscus strigatus | reverse complement strand
CCCCCCCCCCCACCAGTTTTATGAAAACGCTCCTGTTGAAACACACACCAGCAATGAAAACGTAACCCACTTGGCGCGGCTAACCATCATGCCAGTGATGACTGGCATACCTGAGCCCAAGTGTGGCATGTGCGCAAACGGAAAGCGTAAAGAAAACCACAATAATCAAAAATGTGTCTGAAATCCCACACAGATGTTGTAGATTATCACTAGAGAAACGCCAATGTGTCCTCCCTCCAAACGTGCATTTTTCATGTATAGGAGCGAAGGCGTGGGAGGAGCAGCGTGAGGAGAGCGTATCCGACTCCAGCAGGATTTAAGAAACACCAGATCCCACCCACTCCCATCCCAGCCTGACCTCGCTCCTGATCCGGAGTGATGAGAGATTTTGGGCCGTATTGTTATGCTTTATGCATTCCAGATGAGACCTTAGCCGGGGTCTGTGCTCCCCCTCCTCCACCCAAATGAGTGTTCCAAAACATGTGTTCCGCTAAGTTCCATTATGTAATGAACTTCAACCTTTCATGACGGGAGAAAAATGAAGGGCGTCGTCAAATGTCGTCAGACGCATCGCCGGCTGCTGCGATGAGAGAACAAAAATATGCATGAATATGTGAGAACGACTAAGAAAGCACAGCGCGGGACTTTAAACGGGGCCTCAGCCGCCTTCAAACGATGAACCACTGCGGTTTAGAATGTGCAAGCGGAAAATCTGCATTAAATTCCACCCATACTTATGGAGCCATATGGAGCAGGCAAGTGGTGAACTGAGAGAAGAAAATATAGCACAGCAGCTCGGATTGAACCCTCCCTATTTTGAAAGTTGCGGGGGGATGGGATGGAAAGACTTAATTGAAAGCAGAGGTTGTTTTTATATTTTTCCATTATAAAGTTCCCCGTTCAAAACAATTACCTGGGCTCCCATAATGGCGCGCCCACATCTCAGCGTTCAGCCTCGTTAAAAAAAGGCCCCTGTGAGAGTTAACGACTGTTTTGGGCTTATTAGCTAATGTACAGAATGAAAGAATTTGGTGTTTACTACCATCAGACACAAGCTGGAGACACACGCCTGCACGGTTGAAGCCGCAGACCGACTCTCTCCGTCTCACACAAACACAACACAGCTGACTGGAATGAAGGAGAATGCCACCGTGGGGGTTTTCCAAGGAGAGTATTTAATTCTCTGAGGTCATGGTTTGGTCTGTAGATATCCACTCTGTAAAAACTACACTTGGCTGTGGGAGGAGAGACAGTCCTGAGAACCGCTGGAGTAACGGTGGAGTAATCGTTGCACCGTGGAAAACTCGGTGGAAAACTCTGCAGTTTCAGCTCTCGCCGTCATGTTTCAGCGGCGTTGATGGTATGAGGAGTCAGAAGCATCAGAATGTTCCAGTAGGAAGCCTGGTAGAGTGCACATTCTACCATCATTTCTTCCACTTGGTGGCCTTTCCTGTGGGCTGGAGTCCCTCTGTCATTGGCTGTTCTCCTTTCAGTGAGACCCGATGGGATGGATGCAGACGGGGGCTGCTGGAACACACACACACACACACACACACACACACGGCAGCCCGTCCTGGTCACACCCAAGGCATCCCAAGCACGCAGGGCCAAGCGCTCACACCGTGGTCTCTAAATAAGCCTACAACAAGGCTGTGGGTGGCTCACTGTGACTCTGACGGGCACACGTGATGGAGGGGGTCAGCGACTGACACGGTTCAATATGGCCGCTGTGTGTGGCTGACAAAGAGCGGCGCTGATCATCACAGCAGGAACGAGGAGATAGAGAGTGTCTCTCCTCTCAACGATCCTCCCTTCCCAAGGGCCGAAAACACGGTGACCTCACCCTGCCTCCGCCCTGCACACTCCCCCTCCGACACTTCCTGGCTGGCCCAAAGCTGCAGCACAGCTGGAGCATGCACCAGAAGAAAATGACTTTACCTCTCCATTTGTTCCATCCTGGGCTAATGCTCCTTTTATCCAGCTCATTCACCCAGTCGGTCAAACGCCCACGTGAGCACACACTCGCATCCGTACGCGCACCGCAGGTCTCATGCCCATAAAGGCTGACTTGTCAACGTCACCATGACGCTGTTTTCAAATGAGCCAGTGCTCTGCCCGACATGGCTCTGGTACAGCTTTCCTTCCCTCTACCAGCATACCAATGAGCTGTCACTCCAAGTAAACAGCTACAGATGGAGGAGGCTTTACGGAGCTTTAGCGCGCCGGATACGCCTCCAGGAGACGAGTGTCTGATGCAGGAACGCCTGGCGATGGCCTCCTGCTCAGCTGCACCCTCAGGGCCGGACGCACCTCTTACATCACATGCACTCTGTCACAACTGAACATTGATATTATTATAGATATAAAAAAAAAAAGTCACCACAGACAGATTTAATTTCAAGCCCACATCCACCCGGAAAGAAAAAGAACATCTCATAACAGATGGTGAGCGTGTCAAATGATAAACTGCTGACTTTTTGCGTTGGTTGTGTCCCAACATGTCAGTGTCAGAACCCACAGAATGAACATTGATCGTTCGGACGTTCGTTTCATATTCACGCCTTCTTTTCTGATTCCAACATTGGAATGTAGTGGGTGTTATCACGAGGTGTGTGTGTGTTTTTAGTTTTTTTTATTGTGCGCCATGTCTGTCAATGTCAAACGCACCAACAACCAGCAGACACACAAAGCGTCACATGCAGGCTTCCATTAGCTACGTGAACGTGAAGGAACAGGCCAGCATCAGCGGACTTTCCCCCCCTTTCCTCTCCAGCCCAGCCCTCAGGGACCCACGGCCGGTGGGAGGGGAGCATAAACTGAATAAACTGGATGACAATGTAGTTAAACCATGGACCAACACCCAGTTCGCCGTGTTGTGAAGACATCTCCACACACAGCTCTGGGATTCTTCACCCTCGTGTTGTTGGTATCTCCAGCCGCACCCTGATTTATGATGCTGCTGAGATGTGAGGAGGAAAAGGGAACAGTTTGCTGCGTTTCTTCTCCCATGAAGCAGACGCTGTGTTTTTCAGAGTAACAGAGAAAACAGGAAGATGATAAAGTGCAATGGAAAGTCTGATTGACTCAGCTGATGCTGATATCAGCGGTGTGAAATCGCTGCGGTTCAGCCCATGAGAACACTGCGCTGTCTAAAACCCTCGCAGCGGAACGCCGACTAGAGCCATTATCGTATTCAACCATGGGTGAAGTAAGAAGTGAAAAACAGTCATATTGCAAGAAGGTCAGAGCGATGTCATTGTTGCATGCGGATAAACATGCGAGGCGAGCGTGTGTGTGAAGAAATCAAATGTACTGAGGAAAAGGAGCCTCTTATTCCCGCGTTCTCACCATTCACTGCATTTCACTCAGGGCGTCAGTCACAGAGGAGGTCCGGCTTCCTCCGTACCGCTGGCATCAGTCATTGTGTCGGCAGAGAGGACGGAGGCTGAAGCGGGACGAGGAGGTCAGAGTGGGGCGTGACCCTGTGTGATCCCCCACTTCCTGGTCAGATGAAGTGTTTGGCTCCACAGTGGGCTCAACAAGGAGCGCATTGTATGGATAGTGGGGGTCTGTTGGGGTGAAGACTGGAGTCTTTTGGGGGTCTCACCGCCGCAACGTTCACAGGACGTTTGAATAAGATGAAATCCAAATTGACTTGAATCCTCAACAGTGACTGGAGCTTCTTCTTCTTCTTCTTCTTGTCTTTTTTTTTGCAGGGGAGTGTATGTGTGGCGGGATACTCCCTGCAGTGTCGGCCAGCTGTGGATGGGGACTTGATGAAGAAGGGGGGGGGGGTCATGGCTGAATGGCAGCCAGGCCTGACCTCCTGAGGATGCACATGGCTGCTGGGACTGTTGTTCTCCTCAGCGGAGTGAACGGTTAGCTCAGCACACACAGAAGGAAAGAATGAGAAAAGAGGCCGTGAATCATTGTTTCTGCGCTTGTGGCAAAGTTTTGTCCCGATTTTAGCAAAACATGGCGGATAGAGGACGGTGACTCTTGAAACTCTTTGGAAGAGATTGAACACATCCAACATATGTGCTGTGTTTGTGTTTTCAGAGCCGACCAAACAACACTACTCGCTGCGCTGAAAGCTGATTTAGCAGTTGTGGTTTTTGTCCGATGGAGAAAACACACATTTAACATTTAGTAGGAGATTTGAGTCTTAACCCAAAAAAATGTTATGACACAATCGCCACAGTTTTATGAAGGAAAAGTCATTGTGCAACGACCAGGGAAAAGGAAAGAGATGGAGGCAGACGTGCAACGAATCCCCGAGCTGCAGCTGAGCTGTTTCACAGCTCCCTGGTCATCAGAGGGTCTGGAAGGCACCGGAGAAGTCCTGCATCCTACCTCCCCCTCCCTGTGTGTGTGTGTGTGTGTGTGTGTGTGTGTGTGGTCTCCCTACAGCTCCAGCACTTCGAGGTCAAGAGGTCAACAGCGGGTACTGGAATGTTTATGTTGGCTGCTCCTGTTAACACGATGTGTATTGCTGCGTCTTGCAGCCATGTTGGAAGACACATGAAGGGAAGATGTTCGTTGGCCTTCATGAGATGTGGGTTATATCATTGGAAGTATAGTCAGCTTTTATCAAAGGTCCTTTGACAGAATCTGGGCCTGGTTCAGATCTGCGTCCTGGGCTGGCGTCTGCTCAGGCACACGATGTCCTCTCGCATACTGAGCATACATTAGGTCAGAGATGTGTAGCATGGGAAAGGATGTTTGGATGGCATCCATGATTTTTTTTTTCTTCTTCCTCCTCCTCATTCTGGCTCATAACTACAAACTCACAGTTGGGGACTTTTAACCACTTCAGCCAAAACAAGCGGCACACACAACGCTGACGTGATAGTTGTTTGTCGATGACCTCTTTAAAACTGCTGCAAACATACAAGAACGGGGCTGGAGCTGCCTGAGGAGTGCTCTGGATGTATGTGAGGGTGTGGGAGGGAAAAGGGAGCAGAGCCAGGCGAAGGGCGGTATATGAACAATTTTGTATTCTGTGTCTTTTCTCCCCCATCCCCCACTTTACTTCCCTTTCTCTCCCCCCCACCTTCCCCTCCACCAGCAGGTTGTTTAATACTTTCCAGATTTCAGCATGCCATTGGCCTCTGGAAGACTCGCAAGTCTGCTGATGGAATTTGGCGGAAAAGGTTGTGGGTCCAGGCGGGGGCTCCTGATGGGCTGATACAATAAACCAACAGGCGAGGAGCGCCTCCCATTGGTGGCTCGAGTGAAAAAAAAAAGTGGAAAAAAAAAGTGCTGGAGCTTTTGCTGAAGCAGACATGAAACTGGGTGTTTGAGAACGTGAAACAGCTGCAAGTCAAACTCAAATTACAGTTTATCTGTGTGTGTGTGTGTGTGTGGGGGGGGGGTGGTGCAGACTCTCGTGTGAGACACCGATGGTGGAAAAAAAAAAGAAAAAAGAAATGAACATTACATTGTGTTATTTTTGAGGTGTATCGTGAAACATTCATATATATTCATTCAATACTCAATATAAATCTATAGAAACCATTCGTCATCCAAACATCACCACGCTGACACACCCATTATTTTAACACAACCACTAGGTGGCAGTAGCTGACAAGAAGTGCGCTGGCTCCAAACTGCTGGCTCAGCAGGACAGAAAAACACAGATAAATTAGAATAAGTGAAAAAAAAGATTTATTTTACACACAAACACAACAGGATTGTTGAGTCGAGATTTCATGCGTCCATCTAATGTGTACAAAAGGAATGATGATCTGAAACAGAACAGGAGGATGAATGACACTGCTGAGTTGTCATTGATCACAACGATCGATATGAACGCTTGGAGTTAATCACAAGTGTTAGAATTATGACATTTACAAGCCTCCAGCAAATTGGACGCTGCTGGTTGTAATGTGACTGGGAGAAAAGATAAGTGGAGAGATTTTGAACATGTGTGCAGGTGGAGATTAGTTCTGGAGGAATAAGTGTGCTTTAAACTGTGAGTGCAGCGAGATGACCTTTGCCCCCAAGCCCTCTGGAACAGACCAACCACCTGTATGCTCACGAGCCAGTCTGAGGACGGTGATAGCACTCGCACGTCTGCCCGGCTCGTCCGTCTTCTGATCAGCAGGCTGAGAATTACCTGTCATCACGGTTTATGAATGCACTTATGTGTAATGTGCAAGCTGTCCACCCCCCCCCACACACACACACACCACTTAATACTTAAGAGACACATTCAACGGGCCTCAATTGCTTCCTTCCTTCCTCTTCAGCGTCAGAACAGCGAGGGAAAACAGAAGGCACTCGATGCTGCTGATAGCCCCCCCTCATACATTCATCCATGAATTACATCCTGAATTGTGTTCTGAGTCCACTGAGGCAACGGAGACCAACAGCAGTGGACGTTAGGGGAATTGTTTTATTGAAAAATATAGGTTATTTTAGAGAACATAGAAAGAGGCTGTAAATATACGACAAAGACAAGAATCTCATAGAAAATACGTGATAGTGTTATTGGACTTATTGGAAATGTGAAATAAGAATATTTTGGGTTGATTTTTTTTGTTCCAGCAAGGCATTCATCTTTTTCAACAGCCTTAAATTCACCATATAGGCCACGATGGGACAGACTCTCACCCAGTTTTTTTTTTTTTTTTTTGGTTAAAGATAAATGATTTGGCACATGTGTCAGTTTCCATTAAGGCAGCGGAATCAATCATTGGAACTGAGCCTCGACACTTGTGGCCAGGGTTTGTAATGATGCAAGAAAGTACAGTCGGGCTGCAATGACGATGCAACTTGCATGAGAATGACGGTCTGTTCTCCGGCGCCAGCTGCTGCCGTCTGTTCCATCCACTTTTCACAGACAGACAAAGAGATCAGAAATAATTAGGACAAAAAAAACAAAAAAACACGATACATGAAACACTAGTAGTGTCCTCTTAACCCAAACTGGAAACAACGTTTTGTGCATCGAGCTGGAGTGAAGAAGATCTCACTGTAGAACAACACACGTACGACAAGAAAGGAAGGAAGTGGTTTAGAATGACACGATTCACCTGTGGCGCCAGGTTGAACCTGTGCCTAAGACGACGAGAGCAACAAACCAAGGTGAACCCCCCCCCCCCCACACACACACACACACAGTGCCGTAATAGTTAATGCATGAACGAACCAGCCATCACAACCCCGCTCTTCTCCGATTCGAATCCAAAACCTGGTGGTGTAGCTTCACAGCAGGAAATGACCCTGAGTTACACGAGGAGGGGAACTGACAGATCAACGGCACGTCACTGGAATGTTCTGAAGCTCAAGGCCGAGCTTCACACAGGCACACGCACACGCACACGCACACGCACACACACACACACACCCCTTTATTGTGACAAGATTCCCACCAGTGATCCTGCGGTGACAGAGGCCTTCCGTTCCGCTCAGGCCTCATGATTCCCCGCTGCCGAGAGACAGCAGAGGAGAGATAGAGAGAGAGATAGAGAGAGATAGAGATAGAGAGAGAGAGAGAGAGAGATAGAGAGAGAGAGCTCAGCGGATGAAGAAAGCACATGTGACACGTCCAGTGAGAGGCACACTAGAGGCGGTGCGAGCTGAGCTCCGGCGATGGAAAGAAGAGGTTTTCCGACAAAAGTTGCATTTTTTTTTTCACCCGGTCCTTGAAGCCGCCCCACTTTACTTCTGGAATGTTCCATATTCGAGAAGTGTCTGCTCTTCCGTGGCAGCCCCCCCCCCCCCCACACACACAGTGTTCAAAGAGGCAGAAGGATTAACAGACAAACAGAAGATGGAGTCGGGGCTCTGGGACCAGGTCTCCTCCACAGCGTCCAACCACTGTGTCTCATTCCCCTTCAAGTGCAAATCCAGACAGTCAGGAGTTGCAAATTTAGAGATGCCCTGTTCTTTTTATTTTATTTTCATTTATTTGTTTTGTTTAAGGCTGCGGACTCTCATACGCGAATTTCATCATCTTCATCCTCCAAGAAGGAGGAGAAGTTGCTCTCCTCCTCCGGCGGGGCGCTGAAGGTGGCGCTGTCAGTGTCTCCGGCATACGTTTGGCTGTTTGGTTTCTCGTCCAGGGCAGCGGAGCCGGAGCTGGACATGGAGCAGCTGTCCAGATGCTGCAGGTGTCTGGGTCGCGTCTCGGGGGTGTACTGCGGCGTGTAGGCCCCCCCGTTCTCCTGCCCCAGCTCCAGAGAACTGCCTGTGTGCAAAGAGGTCTGCTGCAGCAATTGTGCCACGTCATCCTCTGCCGCCGCCTGCTCCTTTCTCTCCTCGTCCGGTCCCCTCTCCGGGGCGTCCTCGTCCTCTCCGTGGGTGCTGAGGGGGGGCGAAGCGTGGCCCTCGCTGCTCTTGCCTTCCTCGAAGCCGAGATCGTCGTCCTCCTTCTCCATGACGCCCAGGATGTCACCCAGCATGGACGGCCCCAGGTCCACGTGGAAGGACATGACCGACTCGGCGTGTTTCATCCCCCCTCCGTAGTGGCGGCCGTTCTCTGGGAGCTCCGTCAGCTCGCCGAACCTCCGTTCGTCCAGCTCCAGGAAGTGAGCGGCCGCGGCTGCACCGCTCACATCCTCCACGTGCTGCTTCAGAGGACTGGACGACAGGCTCTTGGCCACCAAACGGTCCCCTCGGTCCTCATCGTTGAGGAAGGGCAGAGACATGGCGTTCTTCACGTAGGTGGGGGACCCCCCGCCGGCGGCGCTGTCTGTCTGCTCGTCCACTCTGGTCACCGACTGCGAGCGCTTGCTGCTCCTAAAGGTGCGCGACAGGAGGCCGGGTCGGGGCGAGCGGGGGAAGGACGCCGTCTCCGGGGGAGGCTCGCCCGAGCGCGTGCTGAGAAAAGAGGTGTCGCCAAAGGCGTCTCCGCTGCGGCCGACGTGCATGGTGTGGCGGAAGTCGCCGAGCGGGGCGCTGATCATCTCTCTGGTCAGGTCCATGCGGGAGCGACGTTTGGTCTGCGAGGAGCCGGACACCAGCTGTTTCAGGATCGGCATCGTGGCGCTTTATAAAAACAAAAACAAGGACTCCCAGAGACGAAAATCTTCAGCAGAATCCTTGAAACGGATACCGGGGCTCAGTGTCAGTCAGACACGGACCTAAAAATGAAAAAAAAAGCATCATATTAGATCAAACCCGTTCAGAAGTAGGAACTTGGACGTATCCTGCTAACCACTGCGCCACCGTGTCGCCCAAAACCATTCCACTGAAGACAAATCTAAGACACAGCTTCAAAGTCAGCTGCAGTAAAACTCAAAAACGGAGGTAAAAATCATCAAAGAGGATTCATATCATCTCTGTTTTCCATCTTTCGCCCTCTGTTGGGAAGAACATTCTTATCTGGCTGTTACATGGAGAGTAACCCTCAGACACTCGAAGAATTCCAACTCGCCCACAAAAACTACCAGTTCTGCAGGTCCCTCAGGATACGCATTACTCTTCTAGTGTGAGATGACCTTCAAAACTGACAAAAAAATAAATACATACATAAAAGCTGGGGAACACCACAGAATTCTCCTTTAAAACTGCAAATATAAGTGAGAGTAAAACACCAACCGCAGACCGAGGGGAGAGCCGGGAGGTGCCGGAGTCAAGTTCGTCTGCCCAGTGACGACTATAAAACTCATCTTTTTCTAGGCACGAGGAACTCAATTATACAGCATGAGAGCAGAAGAATGAAACCCCTGTCAACTGGGCATGTAGTTAACGTGGTTCTGACAAATATACACAGAACTCCGACCGGAGGAGATGAAAACATTCCCAGGCTCCCTCCACTGAGGAACCACAGTGTGTTCGCCTCCGGAGGGCACCGAACTAAACACCAGCTAGGATTGGTCCACGTGAGGACACACAGAGCTCCACGCACCATCAAGTCACCAACGTGGGTTCACACTGGATCCCATGAACCAAACCTGGGGGAACTGAACTTATTGATTCATTTCATCGTGGGTGGAGCTCCAGCTCCCTCGGGTGCTGCGCTGGAGGACAGAAGCAGGATGTCTCATTAGCGATGCATCCCGACATATAAAACACACATGGAAAGCCGAGCTGCTGCCACGGTGGTCTGCAGAGGGGGGGGCGAGACGCACACGCCCCTCTGGTTTGTGGCTGGAACACGTCTGTGGCTTCAGGGAGGCCGGCCTGCAGGGAACGTGCTTACCTTGCTGCTGTTCCTCTGCTTTGCACGCGGCCCCCCGATCTGTGTTGACTCACGGGGGGGGGTCAGCAGATCAGTCAGCAGCTTCACAACGGACTTTGGAAGAACTGTTTGGTGGGAGGATCTCGGCTGCCTTTTTCAGTGCAGTGACCTCGTTCTTGGTCTCCACCCCCCCAGCGTCTGCCAGCTGAGCCACTTCCTGTTCAAAACCCTCACCTGCCTTGGTTTCCATAGAAACCCCCTCCTGCATGCGAGCAGCAAACAGCATTTCCGCCGGTGGCTGCGGAAGCGCCCGGCCACCTTCTGTGTCAGTCGACAGCCCAGAGTGGAGCAGCAGGTTTCACCCCGACCTGAGGACTGACTCCATTTTAACCTGCTCCACACGGGACGTGAGAACCTTCCATGGACGCGGACTAGTCTTCTGCCAGAATACACAGAGAAAAGTGTTTATTATTACAGCTCTACGCACTGATATGTTGTTGGAGGGTTGAGGGGGGGGGGTGG
>CAAKHB010007497.1:168325-190463 GCA_901007665.1 Aeoliscus strigatus | reverse complement strand
CCCTCCCAACCCCACCAACTCTCCAATGCCATGTCCTGAACAATATGCCAAGAAGACTGTGATCTCCTCTGCCAAATGTTCGAGACAATGAAGCTACTTTTTTCTTTTTTTGGTGAATAAGCTGTTTTCTTGTTGTGGGGCCTCTGCTGAGGTTTGGGGCTGCTGAACAGGAGTCAACACCTTTTCAATTTGTAGGCACCTACTGTCATGAGCATGGGAGTAACTTCGAACTCATACCTTGTGTACGCATTTGAGAACCATATATATTGTGGTTAAACGACATGGCTGTATCAACATACAGAGGGGAGACGCACAAAAGACATAAAGGGGCGTAAAGTAAGAGTGTTTGTGGCCTCCAGTCATTATAGAACAGACAAGACACATAGCATGGTACCTTTTCTTAAGCCTTCTGTCACTGGCTTCATAACATTTCTACTCATTTATGGATTTACTAGTCTTTACCTGCTTGCTGAGTGCGCCCTCTGGTGGGCAGGGATCGAGGTCCATCCCCTGCAGCATTAAAAGCTGCCACACTGATCATGTACGTGGTGTACCCTGTCAGGTTTTTCAGCTTCACCCCAACCTCCGGCAGGAACAGAGTACGCAGACGCTCCGTCTCATTCTGGAGCTGAAACTCCCAGAAATAGATCTACAAACGGAATAAAAGACTTGAAGATCCACGAGATCCATGGTATCCCCCCCCCCAATACAAGTCATTTGGATCACAATGAAAGGAATGATGCAAGCGTTGCTGGTTTCCAGCAACACACACAACAAGGTCAATTATTGATACCTTGTAACCCTGTATATCCCCATTCTGAGCGTCCGGGGGAGGAGGATCCCACGAGACTTCCAGCTGTGTTGCAGTTGACGACTGGACCACCACATTTTGGGGTGGAGCTGTTGGAACTAAACCGAATGGGGCAGAATGGAAACGATATCAGTCATTCACAACTACTGAATGTGTGAGTATCTCAGCTAGGAAGATAAAAGTGGACCAGCACAGATGTTGCACAGTGAAACCAACATACCGGCTTCTCCGACAAAAACTTCCTGTGGTGCACTGCTGGGACCCTCACCCACAGCATTGTACACACTGAGACGGATCTCGTAGCGTTTGTGTTTACTCAAATCTGCAAGGAAAGCAACCCACCGCAGCGTTATAATAGGACAGTTAAGATAAAAGAGCAAAAACATGTTACTCCAGAGAGGCAAACAATCACAGATGTGCCCACGGCGAGACAACATCACAAACTGAACCGAAGAAAGGCAGAGTGTGGGACTAGAAGGGGAACGGATGAAACGATGAGGTTGTCGTGGGGACACCGAGAACATTTGTCAGTGATTACAAAATAAAGAAAACACACATAATAATGCCAGGGCAGCTCGGAAGAGATTAAAGTCACACACACACACACACACACACACAGCACGAGGATCAGCCGAGGCCCCTCAGCGGCGATGGCTGAGTAGCGACGCGCTCAGTGCTATGAATTATTATACAAACTGCATATTTGATGGGAGTGAAATGCAGCAGAGGACATGCAAACAGATGGAGAGCGTCATGGAGCGGGAGTGAAACTTACTGTCCAGTTCATACTGGGTCAGCGACGACTCGCTCAAGTTCCTGATGCTGTAAGGAGCTGGAGTTTGACAAGAGGACACGTCGCTGCTATCATCACGACAGTACTGATGAACTTGTAAATAACAGGCGGAGGCAGCAAACCCGTCAACTCACCGGTGAGGTCAGCCCAGTTGGGAGAAGGGCTGTTGACCGTGCGGACAGTGAAGCTGCGGAGCCGATCGTAGTACAACTCCCGGTACCTGACCCTGAACCCCAGCAGCACTCCATTAATGTGATCCTCAGAGGGAGGCTGAAAGGACAAGACGCCGTCTTCATCCTCAGTCGTTGACAAAAAGGCCGTCTTCAATCGACAAAGACAGAAAAAACACAGCCTACCTGCCAACGAACCAGCACGGACGTTGTCGTGTGCGGCGTGACCGACAGGATGGTGGGGGCTTTGTCGGGGGCTAAGAGCGAGTTTTATAAAAGGATGTTAGCGAACCAAGAAGCAGAGAATGAGATACTGTCTGGTGGGGAGCAGCTTGAGAGCAAACATCAAGTATTCCCTGTGAAAAGCCGATTTCAAAGTGTGTGGACATGTTTATCCACTGCTGGAGTCTTTGAGAACAACTCCAGGGAAAATGCACCGTGATAATGACCGTGTGCTGTCTGGTCAGGTCACAACTCACCATCCTGCAGCGTCGTGATGGCCTCGCTGTCCTGACTGTACTCGCTGTCGCCAATGTCGTTGGTGGCTTTTACCCGAAACTGGTAAGACGTGAAGGGCTTTAATCTTGAAAGAGAGACATAGAATGGAACAGAATAGAGCAGACATTCACCTTATACAACGGTTGTACAGCAAACTTGGAGCACGGCTCCTGCTGGTGCAATAAAGATGCAATGGTGCAAACAATACAAATGAAAATAGACATGTGCCCGAGGTGGATGTCCACACACACCTGTCCACTGAGTAGGAGTGTGTCTCGTGGCTGACGGATGCAGAGTGCACCGTCCAGTTGCTGTCTGGCAGCTCTCTGTACTGGACTGTATAGTAACGGACCGGGGACAGGCCGTCGCTCCCCGGTTCCCATGACAACAGCACTCTGCGAGCCTGGACTTCCTCTTGAGGCACGACAGGGCGGCTTGTGGGCTGGGGTCGGGCTGAAGTGGAAGTGGAGGACAGATGAGAATTGTCACACCTCACAGGTGAATAATTCACCTTCCAGCTGCAGCGCTCTACTCATACCTCTCTTTTCTGTTGTGACGACCAACGCCTCGGCAGCCTCCCCCCAGCCCTTTCGCGTTTGAGCAGTGAGGCGGAATACATAAACCATTTCGGATTTGAGTCCGGTCGCTGTGTACTGTCGTGCGCTGGGGCTCAGCACGTCCACGGTGGCGGCGTTGCTGTTTGAGGAGTTTTTTCTGAACGTGATCTGATAGGCTGCGGGGCAAAGGTCGTTCCACAGTTCAAGATGTGCAAAGCCAAGCAACAACATCTGCAGTAAAACTCTGTCCGCTGTAACTTGCCAAGGATAATGCCGTTTGGCTGCGCAGGAGGTTGCCAGATGAGCCTGACGGAGGTGGTTCTGACTTCAGGGAACAGGATGCCGACTGGAGGGCCTGGCACTGTCATATACACACACAAAAAAAAAAAAAAAAATCAAAGAAAGCACGAGTTTCATTTGAAACGTAAAAAGATCATATCTATAATACATTTCAACTCAGCTGAGAAAAAAGAAGTTGAAATCATATCAACACAAGATCCCATCTTCATGTCACATGCTGTTTACCGTCGTCCAGCGTCCTCTCCAGAATGGACGGCCAGCTACCGCGCCCGTCTCCTATTCGTGTGAAGGCTAGCACCTGGATCTCGTACAGCACGTACTTGCCCAGACCAGTCAGCTGGACACTGTGGCTGGTGTTTCCCTCAACAGCCCAGAAGCTGGGAGCCATGTCTGAGTCCTTCTCTTTGTAGACCACCTGACATACACGGAGGACAAGTGGATCTCCATCATTACTCGGTCATTTCCACCTGACTCAGAAGAGATGAATGGACGGAGTGACGACAGACCTTATACCCCAGGATGAGTCCGTTGCGGTCAGTTTCTGGGACTTCGCCCCAACGCACCAGGATCCTGCTGGAAGTGGTGGCGAAGGCTGAGACGTTGGTGGGGCCGCTGGAGGGCACTGAATCGAAACACCATGTCCAAATCTAGAACCCTCGTGCGAAACGAAGCTGTTGATGTATGTACGCATACAAGCATCCTCACCAGACTCTCTGGTCCTGCCGTGGACCGGCTGGCTCCAGGGCCCGGAGCCGATTCCGTTGATGGCCTGAACTCTGACCTCGTACTCCATCCACTCCTCAAGGTCCTCGATAGTGAACTCTCTTTCCAGCCGATCCATGATGACGTGTGAAAGAAAACCACCTTTTGAACCAGCTTTGGAATACTGGACCCGGTAGCCAACCAGATCTGGGTTCCCATTGTACTCCCACTCTGGAAGAGGCTGAGAGGATATTATTTTCTGGTTGTTATTCCCCTCAGATAAAGCCAGAACACTATAAATAGCATCAGCACTTGCTGGATAATGAAGCAATAAGTCATGAGAAGCAGTACTTTACATTTAGCTATGAGGTATTGTCAGGAACGGTGAGAAGTAACATAGCAAAGGAGGCTAAACTCTCCCTGGAGTTAATGCTGTGGAAATGGACATTAATAAAATGTTGTAATATTTCATTGCGGGAGAACAAAAGTACTTATAGTATACTTATAGTAAGACTATATTTGTTAAATCGCTAATAATGAAATCACAGTAACGGTTTGTATTTCAGCAGGAAGTATCGCTCCTGGAAACCTTCGGAGCTCATTGGAGTGATTCTTAGTACCGTCGTCCATCTAAATGCAATGTAGAAGTGTTACACAATCACAAATGCATTATGATGATGCCTACGGTCTCCGAGGCACTTACAGAGTCACTAAATCAGTCCGAACTGAAAACTAGAACCGTTCATATCTCATAAATATGACGAATGTGGTTCTACAGAGAGACAAGAAAAAACACCAGACCGATGTCGGTGTCACCAAAACTCCGCTCACGCGGCCACAAAGCTGACCACAAAATTTTACAACTGTTTAACAGCCAGCTTTTAAAGAAACGACCTCAATCACTGAGCGATGTCATTAACTCCAAGAGCCGTATCAGAGCCGGCTGTTAACCCAAGGCAACACGCCTTTATCCTCCTGCTGTACCTCACCGGAGTCTGTCTGCTACGCTGATGACAATGGCTGATACAGCGAGACATACAGGAGCCAAACGGTGATGCAGAAATGGGAAGTGCTAGCAGACGGAGTACATGCGGCCTTTCAAAATGTCATCTGTATTCTTATCTGCCTTCATCATCGACAATCGGGCCATAAATGGAACATTATGGAAAAAGTTTTTTGTTAAAAACTTTTTTAAAAATGTACTCATCCAGAGAAATGCCTCTGCAGCTGCAGCGCGTTATTCAACTTTTTAATATAAATCAGTAACCATCATGGTGACTGCGTTCAAACGGTAGACAGATGTGAGCTGACTGTGACAAACATACCACCCAGCGCAGCCACAGACTGGTCTCACTGGCGGTGCGCAGAGTGACGTTGGCGGGGGAGATGTCCGGAGACGCCTGCAAGGTCTGAATCTTCCTGGAGGGCTGACTGGGAGGACTGGTGCCCACGATGTTTACCTGGCGCATTCTAAACCTGGAGACAAGGGACACCGGAGGATGGCAAGGTGTGTGTTTACTGGACTGGACTGGAGACAGGGTTGACAATAAAATGTTTACATCCCATTCAGAGACTTTCTAAGATGAAGGAGAGCAAGATTATTTAGTCAAGCGCCTGTTCATTGATCTTTGTGTTCGCTCACCTGTAGAAAGTGTAGGGGTTCAGGTCCAGGACCTCCATTGATCTGGCGTCAGGCTCATTAGCCAGCTGATGAACCATCAGCCACTCTTCATTCTCTCCTATTATACCAATCTGTGGTTCACAAACAGAAATGTGACGACCACCAGCTTCACATATGAAATCAATTAAATGGTGTCATGAGTACTTGCGCATCAATATGAACACATCATGCAGATTATAAGAAGAAGAAAAGGTGCTCGTAGATATGAAAACACCTCACCTGGGCTTCAACCAGCCAGCGGGAAATGGATGTCTTGCCATCATAACCGGGTTTGAACTGCAGATTGACAGAGCGAGGGCCAATGTTGGCGATGGCTAAATTGGTTGGGGGACCGGGCAGCTCTGTGAGAGACCACGCAGGCGACAGAGGAAAAGGAAATGAGATGAGATTCAGTGCCGTGATTTCAGAATTAGCTCTAGGGGAAATCTATAGAGTGCTGGTCAGTTAAATAACCCAGGTACTGGAGCACAAACATTACCGCAACAGAGAACATACGTGACCCACCACAAAGCCCAAAACATGTTGAATTTAAACAGAGATGTTTTTGTAAGAAATTCAAACAGGCTAACACATTAGAACCCAGATGGAAAAATGAATCCAGGCCATATGTGGGTCTATGTATCTATTTACACATTTACGTATGTGAGCCGCAAATGTACAGACAAGGTCCACAGACTATACAACAGTCACTGGTCCAACTAGTACATTACTGGTATGATTCTTCTTTCCAGTCTCTACACAGTCTGGTCAGTCGACACTGGCAGAACATGAGTGCTCATCAGCTGAGGTACGATCTGTGAGCAGACAGGAGGACTTCAAACCGACCTGGTGGAACACCAGAGGAGATCGTCGAGGCGGAGAGCTGCCCCTGGCCTTTGGACGTCATGGCTGCCACTTGGATGGTGTACGTCGTCAGCGCAGTGAGCCCCGTCACTTTGTACTCCTGAGTCAGGTTGGGCAGATAATGGGTCACCCGCGTGTTAGTCCTGTTGAACTCCTCCCAGGAGATCCGATAGCCTGGAAGACAAGGACAAACACCAAATAACACATCGTTTCTTTTTGCTCATGGCTTGCTGACTCATAAATTGTGAGAGGACATAATATTACACAGTTATCTATAATAAATTACCCGTGAGAACGCCGTTTTTCTCCTGTGGCTCCTTCCAGCTGACTTTCAGGGAGGTATCCAAGATGTCTGTGAAACTAAGGTGTCCCACTGCACCAGGGGCTATAAAAAGAAAGAAAGAAAAAAAAAAGAATATAAAGGCTCAGAGGAAAAACTTGGCATGCATCCACCGTCACATATTAAGGAGACACTTACTATCCTCGTGGGTGCGTAAGCGCTGTGCCGGGCTGCGAGGGCCGTCTCCCGGGGTGGTGAAGCACAATACAGACGTGGAATACTCAGTGAACTTTTTAAGGCCTGAGATGTGACCGACATGGATGCTGTCTTGGAAGTTGGGACGCACAATAACCTCGCTGACTTCATTTGCACGGTTGGGTTCCCAGGCCAACAGCTGGACAGGATGTGGTAAAAGATAGAAGAAGAATTCCATAGCATCAATATATACATATGTATATATATATAAATATATTTTAGTAGTACTTTATAATACAAAATGAGTCATTTAAATAGAGGATGAAAACTGGAATTTATACACAATCCATTTAACATGTTACAACTGATGGTGAGAGGCCATTGGAGGCCCGGCTGCTTTTTTACCTCTGACCACTAGAGAGCACCAGTTGACAGAAAGGTGCAACTCACCTTGTATCCCTGGTTGATTCCGTTGATAAACTGTGGGCTCGGGGCACTCCAGGTAAAACGCACCGTACTAGAGTTGACAGCCTCAGCTTGAACATTTCCTGGTGGCACAGTGGGCACTGATCCAGAGGACAGGAGAGAAAAGTAAGAGACAGTAGAAGAGATTGAGCAGGAAAGAGAGAGAGGAGGAGGAGGAGGGATGAAGACGCAGAGGGTGGAAAGGAGAGAATGTTGATGAGACGGGAAAAAAAAAAAAACTTGAAAGGGAGAGGAGTTTAGAGAATCAGACTGAAGCATTCTTTGTTTGCAGATGATTTAGGGAGTTAGGAACATGCCACTCCAAACGGGGTGAGAGAGCAGACGCCTCAGGCAGCTTCCAGGTGAACCCTGAAGCACTTTGTTTGATTTCCATTCCGCTGCAACTGGAAAACATTTGGAGCGTCCTGCATTAATGGAGGTCCAGCGTGGGTCCCTGTATTCCTCTGCGATCCAGATTTACATCAAGTTTTCATTGGAGCAAACGACGGAAACGGACAATTAATGAGCCCAGCTCCACAACATGACAGTTGCTGCTCACTGACAGCGACTTGGATGATGCAAAAAATATTTATTTTTGGCAAGGGCAGAGAGATGAAAATAACATGGGGATGTCTACCATGCCTTCCAGGTTTGGAAAGTTTTCTTAATTAAACACACCAGTCTTTATAAATAAGGTACGTTTGTTTATTTGGAAATGCAACAGACTGGTATGGACCTGCTCATTAACTCACCAACTGATCCACTATCAAACAAAGTCGACTGATGTGGATTTTGTTCCTCTCTACATCTACCTCGCTGTCAATAACCTCATATCCAAGCCAGGTAGCAGACATGGGGAATGGAAACGCTCCCAATTTTTCTTGTGAGCACCGTTGAGAATATGTAGTCTGGTATATCTGAGTATCTCTTTGTACGATGGATTTAACATGACAGGAATCTGGAGACGTGAGTATTTTAATCCTTTCAAAGCTTTTATATACAACTCAAAGAAATTTCAAATCCAACTGGAAGCCAAAACAGCAACCAGGAGCGAAATATTCCCTTCTGCACTGCGTGCAAATCTAGCAGCTGCATTTCAGACTGTAATCTAGGAATTGACTTTTTAGGAAAAGCCCATAAGGACATCATGATTCCGTTCTATATAATGGAAAAAAAACCTGCTTGACCTTTTAGTATGCTGATACATTTGCTGTAATCTACCATGGCGGTATTTCTTACTAAAAGTCAGCATGTGATTTAAAGGTTAAGTAACTCTGTCAAACCTCAGTCTGACTTTTTACCTGTAATTGTTCTGAAAAGACGTCACAGATTAACCGAGTCCAAATGCGCATTGGGGACAGTTATTAGACGGACAGGACATCTGTGACATTGTATGAAAATCTACAGATTTCTGTAGACGGTGGGGGGGGGCAAAGTACATCCGGTGTGTGATAAAACATTGAGCTGCCTGACACCGGGGAATGCTCATAATGTGTGTTCTAATTATATCAGTCAACATGGTAACAAGGTAACCTCAACACCCGGGGAAACATTGAATGGTTTGTCATAAGTCAGATCATCATCTGGTAATTTATGTCCAGAACCAATTAAAATCTGTAATCAGAGGCTAACAAGGTGGTTCTTGTGATTCTCTCTCCTCTCTAAAGTGGAGACTGACAACAGCAAGCATTCTGCATAAAGATGAGCCGTCAGTTTAATCGTAACGAATAAAGAATGAAGAAGCTTGTTGTTGTTGTTGTTGTTGTTGTTGTTGTAGGGGCTGCTACTGATGCTACAACATCAGTAGCAGCACTTCAAACTCCTTTTTTCATTTTAAAGGAAATTCAATTTGCGGTCACTTTTAGCTGTGGGAGAGCTGAAGTGACCTGTGCCACTCTGAACCACAGAACCTCTACACATTTTTTATAAAGATGAACAAATGAAACAAACCAAGTGCGAATCAATTTTGGGTGAACTGACAATTGACAAACCACGAACTGAAGAAATCAGACTCAATCTGTGTTGTCTGGCGACACGGTGGTGGGCACTGCTGCCTCATAGTAAGAAGGTCCCGGATGCCACTCTTACCTCCTTGCAGCGTCCACTCTGTCACTTTGTGGCTATAGGTGCCCCGACCCGCTCCATTATAGGCTGCCACCTCAATCTCATAGTTGGTCCAGATGATGAGGTCCTCCAGGAGCAGGCTGGTCTGGTCCGGGTTGCTGATGTTCTTCATCTGACAATCCACTGGAAGCCCTGAGAGACAGTACCTGGCAGCACAGGGGGGAATCAATAGACAGAGGTGGGAGAAGACGGACAGGGACCACACAGACACAGCAAAAATATTTCACAAACTGCATAAATGGCTACAGAAAGAGGAGTGACAAGTGATGAATGGAGCGGGAGGTGCTTAATTGGCACCAATTATTCTGTTGCAGCAGTGAGATGGAATAAAGCGAAATGGAGAGGAAGAAAGGGAGCTAACATACCAGATATCATTATATGTGAATGGCTGTGGCCCCCCCGTACCTGGGAAGAAATCAGCGGTGGCTGTCACGGTCGTCTCACCTGATGATGTAGCCCTGGAGAGGACCGTTCTGATGGCTCTCTGCGGGCGGCTGCCATTGGATCAGGATGGACTGATTGGTGCGGCCGCTTGCAATAACCGTCTGAGGGGGGGCGCTGGGGGGCTCTTCGGGGAGCGTTAGTCTGCCGCAGTTAAGAAGGGGAAAAGGAAAAAGGAGGCAATGGACAAGGCGAAAAGTGAAACCATGTATTAATTAACAAGTTTCTGCATATTTCTATGCCGTTTCATCATAGACACAAACTCACACTAAAGCCATTTCTTTTAAAATTGTTTAGAACACCATAAAGAAAAGTCTCGCTGCTTTTTTCTTCAAACTATATTCTCCATAACAGCCGCAGTAGTGTCCGCAGCGGGACATCTTGCTGGGGCATGACAAGGATCAAAGAGGTCTTGGGTAAAACTAGAGCAGCACAATGGAGAGACAGGGCAAGTGAGTGAAATATAGAAAGGAACAAGAGAGAGAGATCCAGGCAGACATTTCCCTTAAGTCAATTTAAGATGACATCTTGATTTCTTCCCGGTGCACCGGAGCACTGCTCCTGAGGAGATAAAGCTGAGTGTTCAGGATCAAAGGGGTGTGCCGGAGAGAAAAGCTCTGCTCTCTAGCTGATGCTGAAGTCCCCCCCCTCCTGTGGTGAGCTCTTGTCTGGGCATATTCACACACCAATTCAGCTGTGAGTGTCTGGTGGGAGAAAAGGTGGTTTAGGGGGTGGCCGATACGGCTTTGACGTTGAGGGAGTGTCTTCTAGCGGAGGGTGTAAACACAGCAAATGGGTTCTGTTGTGGATGAGGTCAGTGGGGGCATAGCTGAGTTGTGATTGTCTGCTGTGGTGTTGCTGCATGAATCGGAGTGTTGCGGCCCGGTCGACTCTCACCAGAGGTGAATGTGACTCAGTGTGACACTCACACACTCTTTACAGCAAGTCGGAGCTCAGTCTCACTCCTTTTTTCCCCCCCCATAACTGCACAATCTAATGCTCCTTCACCACCTCACAGTTCCAGCATGACACTACTACCTCGTTCTTCCTCGGTACCTCGAGGTGCTACGCCAGCTGAGCCAGTTCTGAAACGCGACGTCTCCAGACTGACTAAAGGAACAAACATTCCCACCTCTACTGATCTAAATCGAAGCTGAAGACCCACTGTCGTTCAATTCTGACCAGGGAAGTCTTGTTGTTGGGTGTACGTATTAGGTCCATTCTATTTTATGTACTTATGTACTGGAAGGCTTTTTAACACCCTACAGCTCTGTGACACTTTAAATGATGTTTTTCCTGTATTTTTTGATGCATTGTTTTAAGGCTTGAGACCTTTCGGTTATTGAATTACACACAAAATACACAAACTGAGGAGCAACTACACCATCTTCTCCATGTCCTACACCGTTTATGTGTTTGAGTCGACTATAAAACGCCTTCAAGGCAGGTACGGAATTGTCATGGAAAAGGACGTGTCAGGAACCAAACCGAACAGAGCCGAGTCTGTGTGGTGGCAGAAGTTACTCCTCTCACAGCCGACATACAACCCACACGATGCCAGAAACGTCTTTATTATTTCGCACCCACCGCTCCGTCTCCTTGCTGAACTGGCCTCTGCCGACATCATTGACGGCGCACAGGCGGAACTGGTAGGAGCGTGCTGGGATGAGTCCTCCGACGGTAACCCCAGTGAACTCTGGTTCAATGTTGGCCAGCAGCACTGTCCAAGGAGCATCTGATGGAGAGAAGACACAACTTTAAACCAGTGCTATTTCTTCTGGTATTTTTCTATTTTTTTTTCCCTTGAGGCTTGTCGTACTTTAGCCTGAGCTTCGATGAGTTTTTACGAGCTGAGCTTTACGATGGGCTACTCCCTATGGATGAAACAATTCCGCTCGCTTCTTATTTTTGTCCACAGGCAAAAAGGAACACATCACAACAACACCGGACATCTGTGCACAAGCAAACACATGGACGAGACCGTCGAGTCTAACTGACACAAAACTCGACTAATTGCGGAGACAACATAAACGTGACATCCTGAGCAGTGAAGCACATGAGCGCTGACGAGCGAAAGCTGGAGAATGATATTCTCTGCAAGCGAGGGCACTGGTACTCACTGTTCTCTGACACTTCCAAGATGTAGCGGATCAAGGGGCTGTTGCCATCAAAAGCCTGGGCCCATGTGAGGTTGATCGCCCTTTTTTCTGCGGTACTCAGAACTGCAATCGGATTTTCCGGTGCGTGGGGAAGTTGCCTACATGTTTGTGTGTGATGATGATGACGATAACAATTAGAATCAGACAAAAAAAGAGACAGCGAGCAATAGGAATCTGTCAGAGCAGAAATAAAAACAAGTGCAGAAAACCTCCATCCATCATTTCCTGGTGCGAAAGTAAACGAGAGATAGAAAAAGAAAAAGAAAACAAATAGTACATATAAGTGTAGGATGGGGAGGGAAATGAGGTAACTCTTCACACCTGACTCGAAGGTGGGCATTGCGGGAGTCGTTACCACCCACTGAGGTCACCCTGCAGGTGTATGTTCCAATGTCGCCCGACCACGTCTGGGAGATGTGAAGGGTCCCATCGGGGTCCAGCCGCAGGCGGGGCGATGTGTTGACGTCAATCACAGAGCCGCTCTTCTCCCACACGTACCTGGGAGTATGTACACGGGTATGTAACACAGACACACACTTGTAGTTGCCGGTGTCACCGAGTGTTGTGACAGGTAATCTGTTTGCTTTCTGCCAGTTCAAAAGAGAAACCACAGAAGGCGCCGACACCTCTGAAAAGCCTCGTACGGATGACGGCAAAGCGATTCAGATCTGAAAACCATCGCTCGTTGTCAGAAGAACAACACTGAAGCTTTCCTTTATGCATTTGTGCCCTATCACATATGGACACGCCTCTCGCCGCCAACGTGCACACACTCAGAGCTGCGGTGATTAATTGCGACTGTTTGGGCTCTCCAGCTTATCTCCTCTGAGTTGCCTTTAATTAAAGCCGCTGTCTGAAGTTATTACTCTGTTTACATATTCCTCTGTTTACCCCGCGATCTGATCAATGCTGGGGGGCCCACAGGTGACATGCACTCTAATCACTGGGCTCCATGGACGGCGTCGCTCTCCCTCTGAGATGGATGCGTGTGCACACACTCTATCATGTTCACGACTGTCAATCTGACTCCCACTCTTCCCAAAGGAGGTCATCTAAGGGCGGATAAACACTTTCAGATCTCTGCAGATTGCACAAACTCATTAAGTGCACTGTTGATAACAACGTGGCTTGTTTTCCCGACTGCGGTTGCATCTATGCAACTCATTACAAAAGAAAAATGTGACTGTATGAGCAAACAGCAGTTTCAAATGAACACCATCCTTACCTGACTGTGACGCTGGGGTCATGGGTCACACCGCATGTCATAACAGCCTTGGTCCCTTTGATCACACTCTGGTCTTGCGGCGGCTTCGTTATGCGAGTACGTGCTGCAAAGACACGGATGTTGTTACTCGCAGGTCGTGTTTGAAGAGCAGATCGAAGTGAAGCTGCTGGACTCGGGTTCAGAATTCGTTGAACGTCTGTTCTCTGCATCAGACTGAATCACACAGTGTCAGTGCATTTCAGCAAGAAACAAATGAGCCAGGTTAAAACATTTGGACAAACCCAGCAGCAGAAGCCAGCTACTTGGCCTCACCGAAACAGTATGTCGCCCCCTGGTGACTGGCTATAGTAGCTCATGGATCTCAACACTTCCATGTTGGCAGATGGGACTAATAAACCTCAAACTAGGCAATTTTTCTCAGGATGATTTCTGTCATTTTAGGAGCCTTTTTTATCAAACTGTTGTGCATTGTTATGTGATTAGGTTTTAATGGTTTTGAAGAGAGAACGACACTTTGCAGCTCCTCTGAGTGAAATTACAGTCATAACCGAGGCATTTATAAACGTGGAAAAAACCTAAGGCACAACAAAAAGTTATTCTCCAGATAACTCTTGAAATTGAATTTGGTGGTTTCTTCTCTGGCCGCGACTGCGATGACCTTCGCTCTAAATCAGATAGCTGCAAACTGAATGTTTCAGCTTCATTTTGCGTAGAATCATCTATATGTCTATGGTCACACAACATTTTCTACAGGATAAAGTAGAAGTGGAGGGAGCAGCACTTCCAAGAGACGCAAAGAACGTAAAGAACCATATCCCAGTCAGTGCTCACCCCACACTAGCAGGTCGGCTGAGGCTTCATCAATGCCTCTGGAGTTACTGGCCATGCAGGTGTAGGTACCAGCATCTGACAGGTGGGAGGGACTGATTAGCAGGCTGCCCGACTCCAGCAGGGTGAACCTGGGTAGCTGGACCGATCCACTGGCTAGGACACGCTCACCTGCAGGGCGCCAGAGATTGATGGTATGGGATGGAAAACGGGAGGGGGGCGGGGGGTTATTGGAGAAATGTCAGGGAAACAAACAGGAGGGAAAACAACAGTGCAAAAGTAAAGAAGTATAGGCTTAGTTTGGGGAAATGCATATTCTCAGGCCTTTCCGTGACTTTGACAAGTCCAAATATCAGCATCTGTCAGAGCCCCGCTCCGTTAGCCCACGCACCTTTCTGCCAGGTGATCGCCGGCCTCGGGGCTCCTGAGGTCTCACAGTGCAGAATGACTGACATGCCGTCAATCACAGCGCTGTCAGCGGGGCCGGCGGTGATGTTGGGAGCAATACCTGGATGGACACACACAGACACAGAGGCACACATCCAAACAAAATGAGCTAAAACAGAGGTGATAATAGCCGACATAAACACACCCCTTCCTAATAAAGCAGATGGCAGCTCGGAGCTTAATAGACCTGACAAAAGGGGCGGCTGTCAGGTCTCATTCTCTGGGACAACTGTGAGACACTGACAGGGCGCCTCTGCTGCTCCGGCACATCCTCACACTCCAAAAACAGCTAATAATTGCCCAAGCATCCAAGGTGACAAATCTGTCACCGCGACGAGATATATAGATAGATGGGTGTAGGAGGCAAGACAGAGAGAGGGAGAAAAGAGGATTAGAGGAGAACAGAGGAGCGGATTTAAGAATAAAAAAAAAGAAAACGTGGAAGAAGAGGGAGGGGAGACGAGCAGAATTAAGCAGCAGACATGGAGATAGTTTTGGAAAAAAAAAAAAAGCCATTAGGCGACATACTAGTAACAGCAAGATAGGTGTTTGTCTGGATCTCTCCGGCGAGATTACGGGCGAAGCACTGGAACATCCCTGTGTCATCTGGCAGAAGACCGTTGATCTGGAGACTGCCTCCGACTAAAACTCTGTACCTGGGGATCTTCACCGGGCTGATGGGCACCGCGTCTTTATACCACACAATGTCTGGCTGTGGTGTTCCTGCAGGGGAGAGAGGGACTCGTTTTCTTCTTTTTTCTTCTTCTCCTGCTCTGTCACACAGAAAAACAAACGCCACTCACCCCGTGCTTGACAGGGGATGTCCACCACCTTCTCCATCTCGGCAGTGATGTGACTCGGCGGCTCTTTGACAAACAGGGGATACTCTGGTTCAGGGAGGGAGAGGCGAACGCATTAAGCATCGGTCCATTACTGTCATTAAAAACAACTCACGCATCCTCGATGCTTTTTATCTTGACCCTTCTCTTTTCAAGTAGCATTGCACCACTCTGGATAACAGCTTGCTGAGCAATATGGCATAATAGCAACATGGAGGTTGGCGCCTCCGTGTCACTGATGCAACGTTTGGACAATTTAAGAGATTGAAATGTAAGTTGAGGGTTAAGCACCGAGTACGTGCAGAAAGGCCCCGGCTGAGACCGATGGAATGCTGCTACTGCGCAGGGACGCCTCACACTCGTAGAAGCCGCTGTCGCTGACCGCAGGCAAACTGATGACCAGTCTACGACCGAAATCTCGTATCCCTGTGTTGACCACCACTCCATCTTTCCTCCAAGTAATGCTCATCTTTACAAGGGGCCTGGACGGGAGGAAGGAGGGAAAAAAAAAAGATGAAAAGGAGAAGAAAGAGAACAAGGGATGGCGAGGTTTTTAATACAAATTCATATTCTGTTTCAAGGTTACAGAGCACTGAGGGAGCGATGGGATACATCTGTCATTCTGATTAAGTCTTTGAATCGGAGATAATAGTCAGAATCCAGGACTGGGACGGCGTTAGATAAGAAGAACAGGGTGACGCTCTGAATCAAAGGGAAGAATGGAGGAAAGGTACAAAATGAGAGCTGTACAAAACACCTTTCTATCATGTTCAAACAAAAGATTTCAAGATTCATTTGAATCAGACAACATCAGATGTGGCGCTAAGAAGAGGCGGGGGGGTTTTGACAATGTGTGTTTGTAGTTGTCGTTCGGATGTCTTTCCTTCGTGCGCGTCGGGAAGTTTTCGTCGTACCGTGCATTGGCAACGCACTCCATCACAGCCTCGTTCCTCCCCACGGTTACACTTGTGTTCTTGGGCGCCACGATGATAGAGGGGGCGATGGGGTCTGCCGGCCCTCCGACATCTATCACACACACACACACACACACACACACACACACACACAGGTAAAAAAGGGGGGAAAAAATCCATAAACTGTATGCAGACGTCACGTTAAGCCCGGGCGTCTCCCTGATGTGGCCGGTTGAGCATGACTTACACGGAGACTGACAATCTGTCAGTATCGCCATTAGCTCGCCGGCACGTTGTCACCCAACTATTAACACCCTGTCTTTGCTTTAGATCTGTTTTCTAGTGCACACGGCATTTCCTGAGCGTGCTGTTGGCCCAGGTGTTAGAAGCCATTATGTAGCATAATTGAGACAAACACAAAAGGCGATTAAATGCAGCACCATCACTCACAGGTTTCACTGAGCCTCTGGCCAGCCATCGATTCCCTGCCCTCAATCAGTGATCTCTCTCTGAATCTGATCTCATTTTCTCCCACCTCCCCTGAGTACGGCGATGGGCCCGGCCGCTTAGATGTGTCTGAGCGATTGTGCACTTGCTGTGTGTTGCGTGGTGGGAAGCCATGTGCCTCCTGTATGTGTCCACACACAGGGCTGCCGCCGGTTAATAGGATCCATATTATTGTTATTTTATGCCACTGAGTTGTAAATCAAGTCCTTTCCAATTTCCAGCCTGTTGTTCTAAGAGATAATGCCACAGCACAATGCAAATACAGAAACACTTCATTATCTGTTGTGCGTTTTTTATTGTTCACTTTTTATCAATATGTGAAATCAGACTTCCTGCGGCATCTCCCGTATAAATAATTGCAGTGAAAGTAAGACGCTGAGATGAGTTCTTCATGATTTTACACTGTATTATCTTACTAAATTTATTATGTAACGTTTTGCACATTAGCAAAGAAATACACATTTGTAAAAAGATGTTGCAACCTAAAAGTAATTTAGTTTTTTCCAGAAACCATGATTTGTTGCTTGGCAGGAGGGAAAATACCTCAAGTGTGTAATCTTGTAATTAAAGGAGGAGAGTAAACAATGTGGTGACCTGCATAATAAATTTGGAGTGTTAATGTCGCCACAATTCCTATATACTGTATGTAGTGTGATGTAGTACACTCTTACAGAATCAATAATTTAATAAAAACGTTTGGAAAAAAGACAACTCCTGCAGTTTATTCACTCCCTCCACATGCGCTAAAACACACAGACATATCTGACTTTCAAATGTGCAACACACTGTGTGACCTCCCCCCAACTACCACTCCCCCCATCTGATATATAATACAAATGAGACGGCATCTAGTGAGGTGGTAATATTTTATATGAGGTGTAAAAGATTGGTTCAGGGCCGTTGAGAACTTCGCCGTCTTGGCTGTTGTGTCATTGTGTTCAATGGCGGACTCAGTCGTTTTGGAAAAACTAATGATTTGATGTGGAACCACGCGCGCAGGCTCTCTTTTGCCAAACTGCTATTTTTGGTGTGTGTGTGTATGGTTATTCATTCCTCGTTTTGCACAGTGTCGTTTTAATAAATCAGCCTTTTCTGAGGGGCGATTAAACTGACAGCCTTGTTGCTACGTTCAGCCAGTCAGTGGGGTGCGACTGGATCTTAAATCACACAACTCCACACACCCCCAGACTCCATTTTAGGACAAATTAATGGAGCAAATATATCAGATGAAGGGCAGTAACCCTAACATTTTTATACTATAATAGACAACAGACACGTAAAACATATTCAAAGAGGCAAAATGTCTCTGCTTTTTCTGTGGAATAAAATAAAAGGGGGTAAAACTAAGACTATGGAGTGTCTCCTCCAGTCATCAAAAGGCTGCTGGTTAAATGACGCCGTTTGTACAGAGCACGTCTACCTTAATCACGCTCAAAGCACTCTGCAGCGTTTCCTTAGTCACACTCAGATCCATGCATTCCGATGCAGCATCTTGCTCATGGACTTTTTCGACGTGGACTCTGGAGGAGCTGGGATTCCAACACTTTGATGACTGGACGACCTGCTCTACCTCCTGAGACACAGACCCTAGATCTCAGGGCTCCACTGCGTCCAATTGACAATGACGCCTGCTCCTGCTGCCTTCACCATCACGACACTGAAGATATTAATGGGAGTTAATACTAGAAGTTAGTGACAGCCGTTGTGAAAGATAAGACCAGTAGAGGACGCTCTCTCTGTTTTGATTGTTTGGCTGAGCCACCTGTTATGTTGACAGAAATTGCGTTCAGGTGTTAAACTGAGTGTTTCAAAATAAATCTTCAGTCAGCAGCCACCTGGTGACAGACACTGCATCTGTGTATGCAAGTGTGTGTGTGTGTGTGTGTGTGTGTGTGTGTGTGTGTGTGTGCGTGTGTGTGTGTGTGTGACTGCACGTGCACTTACTCTCAACTGTGAGTGTGACTGGTTGACTGGTTTTATTCTCTCCATTCTTGTCATTGACAGCTTGGGCATAGTAACGTCCTGCATCAGGGGCCACGGTGGACAGGATGACCAGCGTGTTGTCCAAGGTGATGGCACTGGGTAAACACACACACACACACACACACACACACACAGTATAAGCGCTTTAGTTCTTCTATAGTTCTACTGATTAGTGCTCAGGATTCTCAACACACTTATGGAGAATAGGCAAATTGGTGGTGTGACTTAGGCTCACAATGTCCAGTAATAACGGTCTGTTATTCTTTAAAAGTCTTGTCTGAATCCACCCACATCACGAAATTCATTTATCATCTCCCGCTTGCCGATCCCGGCTGTCAGTGGGCGAACTGCAGGGTACACCCTGGACAAGCTGATCGCAGGGACGGACACACAACCATTCGCACTCAGACCTCGGGCCGATGTGGAGCAGCTCATCACCTTCCCGCTATGAAGTGACAGCGTTAACCACTGCTCCACTTTGTCGCCCTACATCACAAACAGTAAACGCTGTAACAAACAGCTCAGTCAGTGTTTGATTCGTCACCTTGCTCTCAGAGGGTTTGTTTTTTTTTCTGGATTCATTTTGTCATTTTTGTTATTACACACTTTCGCGTTCCCACCGCGATCCAAGGGTTTCTCTCATCTGCTCCCTCAAGCTTTGTTTTCCTGACGGTGGCTCTCTGTGCTGCAACATGGAAGGAGCACCGGTGAGCACCATCATGAAAAAGTGACAGAGTTGAAGATGGAGACTTGAAACTGATCGATCATGAAGCACATTTACTACATATGCTTCTGCTCATTGCGTCATTGCGGGGCTGCACAGAGGCAGGTGAGCCTGTTCCTCTTCCTGCTGGAGGCAGCTGCTCGGTTCAACAAGATATTAAGTTGTTTTTGTGCAGAAATGAATGAATGCACCAGATGGCCACTGCAAGCAGATAAAGTTCCTAATTACACACAAAAACACATATATTTTTTAGATCTTTAGTTGAGACAGCTTGGCGTGTTAATCATGTTAACATCAGGTCAACGTGCCCTGAAAATAGATCCCTTTATTAAAGGAAGAGGACAGAGTTCATGGTGCAACTGGCTTGAAATCTCCTTCCATTTCCTTTTTTTGTCATCCAAACCCCACAAATGACTGCATAGCGCTGGTCTCACGGGGGGATCGGGCCTATTAAATGAGAGCTGACGCTAAGCACACAGCCAGATTAGACTCCTCGGATCTGCCAGGATCTGCCTGATCAGCGGAGGATAAACATCCACACTCCTGGACAATTAGGACACGTGGCTCAAACACTCAGTCAACAAACACTCATACAAACGCCAATGTACACACATGTCCATGAATATCAATGTGGCCTAACACAAAGTGAGCAAACAAGTCGTCCATTCAGTCGCCTGTCAGTGCCTCTTATTGTGACAGATCAAAGCTTCCCTGCCTCGAGTCTGATAACAGTCATAGTAGCCGGCGCTTGAATTAGTCGGAGGGTTTTTCTCCCAGTGCCTCCCTCCGTGGTGCCCTGCAGGCAGTGGATGCACGCACCAATCCACTCTTGGAGCAACTTGTAGTGAGTCTTTATGTCATCGCTGACATGGTAGCGGGTGCTGAATAATGGATGAGGAGGTGGTTTCTGAGGAGTAGTGGACTGCCTACCTACATTTGCCAGGATGGCAGTCCCATCTCAGGTGATTACCATCACAGTGACGCTTCAGGAATATTGCATGTCTGATCCGGCGAGAACAAGCATACGCACACATACAGATTTACAGATCTGACAGATTCTCACCACACACATTCATATCCACCCAGGGTGAACGCTGTCAGTCAAACACATCATCAACTGAGGCCTTTTGTCCAATTTTGTCTAATTGGTTCCCCTGCTGCCTTCTCTATCTCAACCCTTCAATCATTTTGCCTGCAAAGTCAATAGGGGCGATATAATAACCCACTTTATCACCGAGAGGTGGTTCAATGAAGAACACAGAGTGCGCCAACATTCACTCATCAACTATTCCACTCATCTTCCCTCACACGGTGTGGGGGGCATTGGAGCAACCTCTTTGACTCCTCTGCAGTGAGATATTCTGCTTCAGCGGCTGACATTCACCTACAACTTCCTACAAAACACACGGAAAACAAGCAACATCACAAGGCGAAGCTGCACTTACATACGGCTGCTGGAAGGAATCTTTCTTCCATCTCGGAACCAGGTGATCTGCGGCTTGGGGAAGCTGAGTATCCCTGGTGCATGGATGAGAGCGCCCTCACCCTGGGAGACAGTTTGAGACCGCTCACCCTCCACAAAGCCACTCATATCTGGGACAAAATAAAGGAGCAAGAAAAGACAAAGACATCAAACACAAAAGGCAATAATACCACGAAAAGAGAAAACGTTGTGGCACGGCGTGCCGGCAGGAAAGAAGATGAAACGGAACTGTCACTTTTATTACTTTATGTACCTTTTTTCTCTAGCTTAAGCTCCTTAAGTCAGAATGACTCATCCACATACTGTGCATGACAAGCATTTCACAAAAACGGTGTCCTCCCTGACATGTGTCAGAGCCGTGAATGTTTGGAAAGAAACTTACAGGCAACCTGGACTTCAGTGCTGCACTGCATAATGGCACCAACTCGGTTCCTCACAATGCACCGGTAGTGGCCGGCATTTGATCGGTCCAGCGAAGGGATCAGGTACCTAATGGGCACACAACACAACACACCATTAATCATCATCAGCATGACAGACAGCGACATTTGTCATCTGGAAGCTGTTACCCTCCACACTCACTGGGCTAAAGGAATCGAGAGGCTGTGCTGGGCCCCTGAAACACATCTCAAATGGCATTCCACTTAGCCATGAGACATAAATGTTCTGAAACAGGAACATGTGCTGATATAACACTGGACAAAATAAAGGATTTATGGACAATTGTGTGGAGCAGAGACAGCTGAGGGTCTGACTGGCAGGACTCGTAAAAACTCCATTGTTATCATGCATCTTCAGTCGGTTGACTCAAATCACACGAGTCCCTTTTTGTGAGTTAGTCTTTGGCCAGCGTAGCTCCAACGCTCCCCGGAAGTGCATTTATGTTAAATGGTGCATGTGAAATGCTCGATTGATAACCTCAAAGCGGTGTCCCGTTTTAATTGGTTTGTGATAGCCACTTAGGATTGTGGCAGCCGTTCGCCCCCTCTGCAGGATGAGGAAAGGGGTCCAGGGAGGGGAAGTGGGTGTGGGTTGGGTGGTTGGGGGTCTGATTAAATGGATTCCAGCTCTCTACTTTGATCGGCACTGGTAGAGAATAACAAGCAGAGAGCAGAACCAGAGACTAAGCCATGTGAGAGTGAAGCCAAACACGAGGGAACGCGGGGGGT